>JAUELE010253631.1:0-19204 GCA_031471655.1 Diodora aspera | reverse complement strand
GGATGTGGACTGAGTCAGTGAGCGCATGATATAGGGATGTGGACTGAGTCAGTGAGCGCATGATATAGGGATGTGGAGGGAGTGAGCGCATGATAGCGGGACGTGGAATTAGTCAGTGAGCGCATGATATCGGGATGTGGAATTAGTCAGTGAGCGCATGATATAGGGATGTGGAGTGAGTGAGCGCATGATAGCGGGACGTGGAATGAGTCAGTGAGCGCATGATATCGGGAAGTGGACTGAGTGAATGCATAACAAGTGGATGAGAAATGAATTGGTGAGTGAGTACTCGATCAGTGAAGTGAGCGCATGATATCGAGACGTGATTTGAGTTGGTGAGTGAATGCTTGATAAGTGAATATGGAGTGAACCAACATGTGCTTCCCATTTGACTACCTCCGACTTGCATGATTGTAGATTTTGCTTCTGCAAAAAGACATAGCTGTATAAAGACATGTAAAATGATCCATATTATAAAGACTTAAATGTTTTACAAATGAAAATGAAGAGTAGCCGTGAAAGTATATCTACTTAATGTAAAACGTGCCACAAGAGTGCATTTGGAAACCTCAAGTGATTTTAGCATGGTAAATTCCGCGAAATCTTGTATTTCAATGACATAGGTGTGTAAAAAGCACATTACTGGATTTTCAAACTGTGAAGCTTTTTGAGTTAGATAAAATATTTGACTGAACACTAACTGGTACACACTGAAAGAAAAAATGAAGTGTCTGATTAGTTGACTTCTGATTAAAGTCTGGAAACATTATCACCTGCACTGAGCGTGACATGTAGTCTAATAAGAATTGTAATACGAAGCTGCTCACTCAAAGCAGTTTTCTTGTACAGCCTCCGAGAAGTTTTCAAAAAACAAAATTGAAACCGAACAAATTCCATTTGTTTTATATGTCTGTATACGTGATATAAACTGCCGGGCAACAGAAACGATACCAAATGATTTCAGTTGTTTTCCTTTACGTCCTTCTTTCATAGCCGATAAAAAGGATGCTAGGATTTCAACGAGTGTAATTTGATTGAAATCATATCGTTGATAAAACTTCCTAATCTTGAAGAGATATCTCTTGCATATCCAACCCAATTGTGAATTTATTCAGTAGTCTCTCAAAATCGTGGTTTCGTTTCTTTTGCCCGGCAGCATAGTTCAGTTTTAAGATTCGTCTCAGTATACATGTATATGAATTAGTGCCTGACACTATATACTTCAAATTCGACCAAGATATTCGGTCTATTCTGAGAAATAGCTGTTCAAACATCAAACTAATTTCCAAACGTTGCACGAGGCCAATTTTAGGATCCTCCCAAAAAGTATTTAGAATGAAGGTAAAATATTTTGCATATGTTCATCCAATACATGTAGCTACGTATATTTGTAGAAAAATGAAGTAATGAAAATATGAAATGATTACCCTGGAAGATTTGCAGAAAGTTGTTGGTTTGACGTGGAATGACCCGTTTGCAGTAAATCAGTACGTGTGTGCAGTGGGTAAATGAATGGATGGCCATTTAATGAAAGAGTGTGACTGTTTAATGACTGGGTGTGCAGCAAGTGAATGTTTGATGAGTGGATGTGCAGCACGACAGTGAATGAGTATTTGATGAGTGGGACAGTGCGTGTTTAATGAGTGGATGTACAACGAGACAGTGAGTGAATGTTTGATGAGTGAATGTGCAGCAAGTGAGTGTTTGATGAGTGCAGACATAGCGAGGCAGTACATGGGATTTGATGAGTGGATGTGCAGCGAATGAGTGTTTGATAAGAGGATTTCCAGCAAGTGAGTGTTTAATGAATGGACGTGCAGCAAGTGAATGTTTGATGAGTGGATGTACAGCGAGACAGTGAATGAGTGTTTGATGATGAAATGTGCAGCGAAACACTGAGTGAATGTTTGATGAGTGGATGTGCAGCAAACAGTGAACGAGTACTTGCGGAGTGGGGCAGTGAGTGTTTGATGAGTGGATGTGCAGCGAGACAATGAATGAATGTTTGATGAGTAGATGTGCAGCGAAACACTGAGTGAGTGTTTGATGAATCGCGTGATTGAAGGTTCTGTGGGTAAGCGGATGGATGAACGTTTTATTAATGAGTGTGTAGTGAACGAATTGGGCGATCAGCGTCTGATGCACAATCAGGCCGATTGATGAATGGTGGGTTTTGAATAACGTGTTGAATGGGAAAACAATGCAGGGTTAGTGATTGGCACATCAAGACAGTGAATGAGAGCATGAACCTTGGGGTAGTTAAGGTAATACCCACATAAATCCGTACAGTTAAAACGCTGTTCAAAACCATAATTCACAAGCAATATAAACTTGGACTTTAAACATTGACATTAAAATAAGATTTTTCTTGGACGGCAGAACCTGATTTTCTCTGATTCGACCCCGCACAGAGAAAAGAGCACATGAAGAAACATTCCCCTCAATTTGTCCCTCCTCTTCACCTGATTCAACAAAGGAAAGTTGAAAACAATAGGAAACGCCCACGCCAAATCCCGACAACATTGAATATTTTATCGTATATGACAAGCAATACATTACAACTACGTGAGTCACTGCAAGGTTGTTCCGGCTTTATGTATTATTGCCAACTTGAAAAACGTCGGGTCCAATATAATATGATATAGATCACCTCGGGCCTTTGAGGTAAACGAAATCATATTTGCATGGTCCAATCATCGCTTTAGCCAGTGGCAAGGGACATAATTCAGATTTTACATGAATATTAAACCCGGTAATGAGTTCATTTACTGTCGTCATTTGGACCGATTGTCTCTTTAATCTTGAAATGCTAATGCTTATAACATTCAACAGTACTCGCAATATAACAAATGAATTGCAAATCACAGTCACATAATCAAAAGTAACCATACGTTTCAGTAATAGCCTATAAATAAAACCTCAGAGAAGTCAAGAGTACTTATGTATATATACTGACGTTCAAAAGAAACGATACAGACAAAGATGATTGCAATTCCTGTCCCTCTTTTTGTGAGATTGTTCATCAAAACGTTCCTAACTTCGTAGAGTTTCAATCTCTGGAATAAATATCTATGAAAATAGCCAACATTGGTTTGTTTTTCTCCAGTCGGCCCTTGAAAGTTTTCCTATAGTTTCTTTTGAACGTTATCATATTTACATAAACTCTTTGTATTTTACAAAATGTATTGACATAAAGTCACCAGCGTTCTCAATGGTATTTAAATTCCATGCACATAATCATATGCATGTCTTTACACCCAGTGGTCGTGCGAGGTGGGGAGGGATGGGGGTATGGGCTGCAGCTCCCTGTCGGGGATACTTAGCCTCCCGTTGGGGGAAAATATGGCAATTCGTCCGGGGAAATTAGGAGGAAATGTGTGAATTTATTGTGATATTTGAAAATCGGTTTGTTTTGCAGAGTTAATGATCGCTTGTCTGAGATTTCAGACACCTTGTTGAGGTATCAGTCCCTCTCTCAGGGAATTCCTGGCGCCACCTCTGTTGACGTCAAATATCCTGTATAACCTTGGCAGTATCTTTGAAAACGTCAGAAACATGTCATTCTCAAGGTTCTGTCTTTGAGTCAAATATAGCTTACTCCCTCCACAATCAAAATGGCTTGCCATTAAAAGAAAATAAAAAATAAAAGTAAATGCTAAGCCTCTGTAAATGACTACCAAATTGATTAAAACGATAACCAGGGGTGTAAAGTTCAACTGCACGCATTTTCTAGTCAATATAAGCACTTTATAAGGATGCTTGTGTATGGATTACAAGACTTGCAGACATTTGGCTTCGTATCCTACTGCTGGAGCTACTGCTGCTGCCAACAAACACAACCTCATATACTGACGACCAAAAGAAAGTATACCGATAAGTTTTGGGGAGTGATGAAAAAGGTAGAAACACGGTTATGCCAAACGTTTACTTCGAAGGTATAAACATATGACGGCATATCAAATCTGATATACACAATAATCACCATTAAATGTCAACAGTGTCGTTCTCAAACAGTATTAGGAGTAAAATGCTTATAGCTTCGGTATACTTTCTTTTGATCGTCAGTATAATTGATAAAATACAGAGCGTTGTGAATTTGCCACATATTGGGAGACGTACACCAAAGCAAGGATGCACAAATAAATTGGTTACACACCCAGCATCATAGAATCATGTAAATGCATGTAGGATGATCGTTATGACGCGTAACCATAGTTTAAACTCTTATATAAACAGAGCGGACCATGTCAGACGTTGACGAAGGAGCTTGACAATGTCTGGCACGCCACCGGATGTAATACAATTACAGTAATTAAATTACTATCGTAATGAACGTATTCGCCAGTTTCTGTTTTGACAGAAAAATCCCATCCTCTTTCGGTGCTGCTCCGGGCAAGAGAAATCAGCCACTCGCTGCCATATTTTGACCTATACTAACCTCATTTCGATGCCAAATAATTTCTTTTCGGGCTATCCGATTTGATCCGATTTATCAAATTTAATATTGCAAATTATCAATGAAGAAAAGCTATTACAATATGTTCACCTAATGAAAAGTTTTAGAGATGGCGTTTCTGTGGATGTGTGTATGCGCGTGTGCACATATAACAAAAAATCGGCCGTAGGGGCCGAATCTGTGTATACAAATATAAATGCAAAATATTGTCTTAATGAGGTAAAATTAACATTTTTTCAAATGACATAGGTATAGTATATGACAGTAGTAGAATAATTCATATGTTGTATCGAACTCAAAACACACAATAGCAACTGCATCTAAAGAATATTTAGCTCCGTGCAAACGAAACACATCGATTGGGACAGAGAGTTATATTTCTGTAGACAGGTCACAGACCAACGAACAATATGAAATATACACATATAAAATACAGAGCGTTGTGAATTATATATATATATATACACAGAGGCAAGTAAGTAAAGGAACATATCGATATAAATTATAAGTATAAATTAACAGTGGAACATAATAATTTAACTATATATTTCTTGAAGTTCTCAGTGCAAGTGACATATTAAATAATTTTGCCCAATTTCGTAAAGAATATATATCTCTCTTTTCAAACAACAATTTATATTTTGTTGTCTTAAAGCGACACTAGGTACACTTCGCCACTCAGACATCAGAAAAAAGGATGACTTCCGAAAAGTTAGCACAGTTATTCTAATGATTACTGTTACCTTGGTTTGTCATTTGGGACTAAACGGCGACCCTTTAAAAAGACGAACGGATCTAAATATTAAATAATTACACAAGTTTGCATTATTTGCATCTGAATCTAAGGAATACAGAAGGCAGTGTAATTTTGCCCGGTTGAGTGGCAAACTTCAGACAGATAAACACTTAGTGAGATGTATCAATGATCAAAGTCAAGCTGAAGAAGATTCAATGTGATAAAATAAGCAACAGTGTTTGACAACTCGCGCTTGTAGGATTGCTCCCATAAGAACTGCTATAATGTAAAATTAAAGAATGGGGGTGTCTTTTCATATTCCTAATATGTTCGGGTTTTGTGGGTTTGATAGACTAAAGCGCAAACAAATACTGCGATTTTTCGACACACTGGCATCTGGATCAAGCAATGAAAGGACACCAGTAGAAAATTTTCCCAAACAGGAGTGTAATATATGTGTTAACTTTTCTGAAGTATATGTAATTTTGAGTTCTGTTTGAAGTTGAATGAGGACAACCTATAACACGATGATGACTGAGATCTACCTGTAACAAGATGGTTGCGAGAACTGCCTGTTACAAGATGGTTACCGAGATCTACATATAACAAGATGGTGGCGAGAACTACCTGTAACAAGATGGTGGCCAAGGACTGCCTGTAACAAGATGGTGACTAAAGACTGCCTGTAACAAGATGGTAACCGAAATCTACATGTAACAAGATGGTAACTGAGGACTGCCTGTAACAAGATGGTGGCTAAAGGCTGCCTGTAACAAGATGGTAACCGAAATCTACATGTAACAAGATGGTAACTGAGGACTACCTGTAACAAAATGGTGACCGAGACATACATGTAACAAGATGGTAACCGATATCTACCTGTAACAATATGGTGACCGAGGACTGCCTGTAACAAGATTATGACCGGACTACCTGTAAAATGTTGGTGACTGAGGACGACCTGTAAGAAGATGGTTACCGAGATCTACCTGTAACAAGATGCTAACCAAGATCTACATGTAACAAGATGGTTAGCGAGATCTACATGTAACAAGATGGTAACCGAGATCTACATGTAACAAGATGGTGACTGAGGACTACCTGTAACAAGATGGTTAGCGAGATCTACATGTAACAAGATGGTGACTAAGGGCTACCTGTAACAAGATGGTAACCGAGACTATATGTAACAAGATGGTGACTGAGGACTACCTGTAACAAGATGGTTAGCGAGATCTACGTGTAACAAGATGGTAACTAAGGGCCACCTGTAACAAGATGGTAACCGAGATCTACATGTAACCATATGGTAACTGAGGACTACCTGTAACAAGATGGTAACCGAAATCTACCTGTAACACGATGGTAACCGAGATCTACATGTAACAAGATAGTGACTAAGGGCTCCTAGTAACAAGCTGGTAACCGAGATCTACATGTAACCAGATGATGACTAAGGGCTAACTGTAGCAAGATGGTAACCGAGTCCTACATGTAACTAGATGGTAACTGAGAACTACATGTAACAAGATGGTAACCGAGATCTACCTGTAACAAGATGGTGGCTGAGGACTTCCTGTAACAAAATGGTGGCTGCCTTGTGAGAATAAGTCGACTGAAGAGTGAAAATAGGAACTGAAAAGTGTATATATATATGTACGGTTACTACACAACTCTGCGGTGATTACATAAAGCCAAAACAACAGGCATGATGAATTCGCAAGAGGTTATTCATGAACTTATGGTTCAGATCGTGAAGTTTATTTCTGTTAACAAGGGAGGGACACCAACCTGTAGGTATTAGATATTTTAATGTAATCACGGTAACAAGTACTTTTTATGTCATGTGAACAGTTTACGTGTTGGAATTGAAGAGGACAGAAGAGCGAAAATCATTATACGTCGAGTACCGCGAATATCATAACCATGACATCATAGGAGAACCAAGCACCGATTCCTTGACTACTTCTTATTGGTCAGGTTTTTGTGCAGCAGTCCACTATATCCCCCTATCGCCCACATACACACACGCACGCACACACATATCCCCTGTGTTTGTATATAATATTATCATGTATCATGTGTCCGACCCTTCAGGAGTCTGCATGTCGCTGCTATTACACTTCCCGTTTATACATAGCCAGTGGCCAGACTTTTCGCGATAGATTTTAATTAACATTTCATAAGGTCCAAGCCAAACTTGAGCAAATTTGGAGAGTATTAGGCGAGAAGTGAGCTGCGCTGTAACTCTGGACCTTGTTCTACCGTCCTTTCATCATGCAGCAGGCTAGATTGATTTGCAAGCGTCAGCCTCATCAGAGGTATTTTTATTATTGCTGCAGGGGTACCTAATAATTACTGCCACACAAAGACGCAGATAATCTGACAGCGAGATTATTAATATGTCGTCCCCAACGTCTTTGACGTCGCTGCGCGAACTCGAGCCGCTACTGCTGTGTGTGAATACGCCGTGCAATCCTTTAACCTTCTAACAAACTCGTTCTGGAATATCTGCGGAAAAGCATAACTGAGTCTGGGTTTTATCTTCACTACATTTGTTAATGAACTTAAGTCAAACTTTAGCTGCCATCTGGTGCCTACACATATTATATGATGGGCCGCTTATATTTTCAACACTTTTAATACCAGCAATACTTTCCGAACTGTATTTACCATTTATTTACCATGATATATATATATATATTAAGTTTCCGGAGTCCTTCATGGCTTCTAGTGATAAGATATGTTTATAGGACAAACAAACAAACAAACAAACAAACAAACAAACAAACAAACAAAATAAATAAATAAATAAATAAATAAATAAATAAATAAATATATTAAATAAATAAATAAATAAATAAATAAATAAATAAATAATAGAAAGCATTTCTTATTAAAGTAATATCCCCATAAGATCTGTAAAAAAATTTGACCAACTAAAGTTTAAAACAAATAAATCAAAATAGAATTTGTTTTTTTATCTAGAGTGCGAAATACCGAAATAAACCGACTTTATCTGATGTGTTGATGGAAGTGGACATATTCTTCCGTAGACAGAGTTCCCATGAAAACCATAATTCCTCGGGGGACTCTGTAACTTAGAAATAACAGAGTCTGAGTGACGTCATACGTTTCGTAGAACGCTGCCAACATGAGGTTTGATATCGTTTTCATTGCTCGGTTTGTCATTTTTTTCTGTCATCTCGAAATACTACTTTTTCGTTATTGCTTAAAGATTGCAACAATGGTGTCAAATAGTTGACTCAGAGAGATGACATCAGACACATCGTAGGGATAGATAATTATTTAAGATGTATAAAAGTCGCAAAACAGTATCCATTTACAGTGTTATGTTTTTAATTGTCCCTTCATGGGAATCATTAGACATTGGTACACCATACATATATATATATGTATGGTGTACACCACTATACAACTTGAAAACTGAAATGTAGGTCTGTCTTGAACATTATATTTCCAGCAAAAATAATTAGATATGTTACAAAAGTAGTGGACACATGTAAGTAGATGCACTGTGCAAAAACAATTGCAACACTCCAGGCTTAAATATCAATTATTCGTTTAATATCTGTGTCAGGAATATAAACATACAGATATGAAGTATCAGGTTGTCAGATTTATTTAAATGTAAGACGAGCCAGGCGCTCACGACGGGAGTACAGCGCGATGTTAACTTGATTACTAAACTGCGAGCCTCGTATCAAGGCAATGAAAACCATAGACCAAAGTACACAATTCAGAGCAGTAAGTAGTAGTCCGCGGATTTACTCAAATGCTCGTCTTTAGAAGTTAATGATCCACTGGACTAGATTATTACTTTACCTGGCAAAACTTAGTATCTGGTATTTGTCAATGATGGGGACAGTTTATGGAGATTAAGGCACTTGCCAACAGCTATGACTAAACGCACTTTGCTAATATATTGTACTTTCCACACAGCTACCGATGTTTACTGAAAGACAACCTTGTATGGGTCCACGAGATAAAAGTCACATGTGAACTGTAGTATTAGATGCATGTTTCTTACTAAAATGAATTTTCAAGGTTCATTCCTGGCAAGTAATATCTAGTTTCTTGCAAGACAGAACAATCAAAGTATATGTTCGGTATAATGTCAAAGGTTTTAGAAACTGGCGTTATTAATACAGCATGCAATAATTTTATGTTGCTCTGAAATTAAATATTTATCAAAGCAAAATTAAACTAAAGATTATTGGAATACGTTTATTTATGATTCATCTGAGCGATTAAAACTGGCTACACTGTATAAAACATGACTGATGTTAAAATGTCACTACAGAAACACCACCATACGCATAAACCAATAAAACCGATATAAACTACTTAAAACTGTATCAAACCTTGATAACAAATTTTATTTGCCGGCTGGATAATATTATCAAGTCAAATCTTAACATAAGGACTGACATGACTGCTGATAACCCGACCCAATCACGACTGTTTCCAGAAAAGAATCTTTCATTTGTAATAAACCTTTTGAATCCATGATAATTTCCACGTACAACATCATGCATGAATGTGTAGTTATCAAGATACTAGTTGACGGTAAGTTAAATGACGCTGAACTAATAGTATATATTTTGCCGTTTGATATTCTTCAGATTGTAATCAGAGCATGCACATAAACTGTCTATTTGTTAGAAACAAGCAGGCGAGCGTTCGTGCATAAATTTGAAATAGAAGAACTAAATTAAAATATTCCAGAAAACGAACAACTTGCCAAGGCTGATTTGTCAAAACTAATGCATTAAAAAGTCTTAATATAACATAACATTCCATTTAGTATAAAATAATGGAGTTACTACGATGTATTGGATGCCACAGAGAAGACAAATAAATCTTTTGAAATCCATGACGTAAATTAACTACTCTTGGATAAAGTGAATTTTAAGAATGATTATAGAACTACATGTACTTGTTTTAATTTCCAACTTGAGTCCAATGTGTAATGATTTCTTCGTACACACCAAAACAAATTACGAACCAGTGATAATTTATTGGCGGTCAGAGTGACAATTGCTAACTTGCTTTCTTATTACATTATTCGCTGTTTTTAGAGTGTAGTCGTTTGAAGGTATATTGTAAACCCCACACGTGTAGAGTTGGTGTCGGACGCTTTTTAATTTGTCACCAACCTTACTTCTACTCGCCCTAGATGTACAAAACCATGGACACTATAACAGCATTCTGACAGATAGTTTAGGAAGATTTTCAAATTGGAGTTAAGCGGCTCACAATATTATACTGCACTGACACAAAACATTTTCACACCAGCCAAAGAAATATCTCCAATCCTTTGAGTGAACTATTACAAAGTAAAGTATTTAACAAACGACACCAGATACTCAAATAAAAATAGTATTAATTCCGAAACCCAAAAACAAAAATAAAATACATTAATGTTTACGCCAAACGATAATGAAACGCGTTTATGTGCAAAACTTAAATGCAAAAGAGAAAATAGTTTTAATTATAGGCACATTTGAACGTTTAGTGTTTCCAAGTAAAGTTAATGGTTTCATGACAAGTCGACTCGCTCTCGTTACGCGCACATAGATGAGTTAGTTTCAAGTTTTCTTTGTTTGTAAGGCGATTCGGTCTTCACCATCGCCCAGAGCGGACTTTGGTCATACAGACAGAACTCCGAAATGATTATAACAAACCTAACTAATCAGCTTGTCATCTTCTTTGTAAGAAGGAATATATCAGGTTCGGGATTTGTTTCAAATTAAAATATATTTCCTTGTGACTTTCATGAAACGGGAGAAGCTGGTAATTATGGCTCCTGTGTAATGAAGAGCGACACTCCAGGCCGGCGGCGAATTGTTCCTGAAAACAGATATGCTAAAACATTTCCTCTATAAGTAGCTTGCGCTGTCGTCCACAATAACGAATAAAAATGGTGATGAGTTTAAACTCAAACGACGCTGATGCTATGGCAAATATGTTATTAAGTTGTTGTTAACCCATGAAAAAAATTGAATATTAATTCACGTTTCAATAAAAACATTAGGTATCTTTTTAATCAAATGTATAAATTGTACTGCGTCGAGGTAAGAAGAGGCGACACTGAACTGGATTGCAAATGAGGATAGAGAGAGCAACCGACTGAATGCATAAACGAGTGAAAAACCTTATCCGTTACGTTATAAGGATAATTTTATTTGGATTATGTGATTTCCGTTCGTCCTGCTCCATGACTGTGGAATTTTGTTAATTTTATATTTAAATCCTTTAGCCAGTCTACTAAAGCAAGTCTAGCTAGCTTCTATTCCACATATGAAACTGTGCATTGTAGGAGCCAGGTTCTTGAAGGAATAAAAATAAAATATAATAATGAAATAATAAAAATATTTCATAGACTATTTTTAGTGAAGATGTCTGTATGCATGTATACATATTCACTGTCACTTATTCAATCATCTCATATTTGTAAACGTTGTTTTCTTTTGTGGATGTCAGACGATTTTGAATGCGTATCAGATGTGAATCACGACAAATATTTATAAAGGTCCATGGCTGTTAATAGGTAATGATACATCTCGATAAGTATATAGATATATTACCATAAGGTTCCATGGCTGTTAATAAGTAATGATATATATCGATAAACATATATACTGACGTCCAAAAGAAAGTATACCAAATGATGTCAATTATTTTCCCTTACGTCGTTATGCCATAGTTGATCAAAAGAATGCTTGGATTTCGGTGAGTGTAATTTGACTGACATAATCTCATTGATAAACCTTCCAAGTCTTGAAGGGATATCTCTTGTATATTCAACGCCTTTGTGAATTTATTCAGTAGTCTCTCAAAATCTTGGTATTCTTTCTTTTGAACGTCAATATAGATATATTACTATACAGTTCCATGGCTGTTAATAAGTAATGATATATCTCGATGAATATATAGATATATTACCCAATCAAATCATGATTGCAATACTCAACACACACGAAGTCAATTTTGAAACAATATATAACTGTGTTCTGTGTAAAAAGATCACGTTACTTCTAGAGAATACATAGACGTTACACGGAGTCCAACTAGTCAAGCGTTATATATACTTTCTGCACACCTGTTATATCATTGTTGTGTTGGGGTGTTTCCTTGAAAACAAGCCAATCTACTTTTAACTGCTATAAAAATTACGACCTTCCCTAAACTTTTCAAGAAAATATGACCCCAGAAGAAATACTGTTGAAAATATATTTCACCAATTAAAAGTAACATATTATATCCTTACATTACACATTATACAACATACGGTTGCATACAGAACTCTTTTAAAACAGCAGATACTTACACGACGCTTCATGTCCACAAGGATGCAGTGTATAATATCAACACACGTTATGTATAATCCATGTGGGTATCATGAGTTTCAGTAGATCACGTTTACCTTTACCATGTTTCCGCATTCACAAACATATCTCTCTCTCACTCGTGACAGAATTTGTTTCCTAAATGTATTCAAATTTATTGGAAGCTACGGATACAGATGTTTTATACACTCTCTCCTACAGGCGATAGTTCATCAGCTTTTGCGCTTGTGTTTCATTTTCGCTCACGTAGCCCTCGGTAGAAATTGTTTCATGAGGATATTTAAACATGGCTTGAAGGAACTAACTTTTCAATGAGTTTCGTAATTATTTCGAATTATAGATTTGCTATGTTATGAAGTATTGTTGGAATGAAATGCTCAGTGATGACCTGGGGAGTGGATAGTTTAAGTGAAATGTGATTCAAATGCGTGGTTGTAATGTATGTAGTTTAATATCCAGGTCCTGGGCGATCTGTCGGTCTTGTGAAACTCACACTAAGATTTCATTTTAGTTACTTGCCTTTATTGATTTAGTATGTCAAACGTGATGTCAAGTCCGAGGATACTTTATGTAGGTATTCCTAACTTTAATTCACAAAGAACCATCTTCCCATGCAGTGAGGACCCGTGTTTCCAATGAGGTGTTCGTGTGAAGGGAACTATAACAGACCATTGGACAAACTTCTGTAACGCAAAGCTACACCTGTTGTGATTTGATGGGAGTTGCAACCGTGTACGTGTAATAACTTCGCGTGTGTTATTTTATGCTACACACACGCACACCCACAAACACCGACCCCTACAAACACGCACGCACGGACACGCACACACACATACACACACAAACAGAGAAGAAGTACCGGACAAGATATACTTCGTTACCGAAGAAAATGATAATAGCATGTTCCCCGACACACTAATCCCCGAGTATCAACTTTCTTAAGGCATGTATAAGTACATTCATGTATATGCATGTGTATATAACAATTGCAATTATGTTTAAAAGTCGTTAGAATGATCAGATATAACTAAGACTCGGAGCTAATAAATTGGTATTGATCCAATCTTTTGTAGTCATCGAAATTTGTTAAACGTTTGATACGTGCTCCCGAAAGCTAAAATAGATCTGTTGTCATCTGTGTGAAAGAAAAAACATAAACTGCAAAGCATACATTGTACAAGTGTATGCTGATTAAATAACGCCGTATTCCCTTAGTCCCGGCAGAGGCAGGCGGATTTATTTTATACTTTCAAATAACCAGCCTCATTCTGAATCTTTCCCTGAGGGTTTACCGAAGAATGTTTCTTCGATTCCAAATGCTGTCCGAATTAGAGCTGAATGCATTTATTTGCAAGTGTAACGTTTAGAAGGTTTTCGAATATTTTCACGATTCTGTCTTAAAGTTGGAATGCTTTTTAAATTTATTTTGTCACTCGGGCGTCCCAAAATAAATTAGAATATTCAATAAGCTTTAAAACCGACAAACATGCTATATCTTGTGTGTATATATTCGTGATATGTATATATTTTGATGTATATTTATCGTGCGATGATTTTTTTTGAAAAGAAAACACTGGGTTTGTCTACGTATTCAACGTTAAACAAGAACGGTGTTACATCATAATTGTTATTTATCGCAATGTTATCAAAATAGTTTAAAAGACACAACAAACTAGCAAATTATAAGTAATGTCGTCATCCTTCAAGTGCTATGCAGGTTACCAAGAACTGTTCATGGTATATTTCGTGTATACATCTTTAATATTTGACCAAACGGACATATATATATATGATCCCTTCTGTAGCAACACGCCAGGTCCGGAGGGCATGGGCGAGTTTCCGTTTCCGTTTTTAAAAACCCATACAAATGCACTGTCATGTCTAGACGCCATAACTGGTACCTTAATAATTCTCTCAAATGTCTCGAAAGTAATTTAAATATTTGAAGGTCCTGGGCCATCTCTGATACTAAGTGTCTCAAGGAGTTCAGGTGATATTTATGACATCTTTGAAATTTTATAGGTTTGATATAAGGCAGCTTTAGCACTTTCTACCTCTTAATTCCATTTTGAAGGAGAGGTTCTATTATCATTAAAGCTCTCTACAAGTATCTGAATCTGGGAACATTGGGAATCTCCAACACTGACCTTCACAGATCCTATCAATGTATGCAATGTTTACTGGAATCTCAGTCGTAATGGACAGTGTGAGAATTTACCGGAAGACAGCAACACGCATGCCTTTGATGTTTTCCTACCTCTCTGAAATATAGAGTTCTCTGCACTTAACAGACGTCTTGCCTTGGGGATAAAACAAAGGGAAGTTAAAATTCGAAGATGTTTAATCTCTCGTGTTAACAGATAAACTACGTGTGGAGGTTTTGATAAATCCTGGCCACATCTCCCTCCCCTGCTGTGAGGAAACACTGTCTGTTTATAGGGGAACCTTTAGAAAAACTTTCACGGCTTGACCTAATGTCCTATTACAGAACAGGCTTTTAAATATATATCGGGTTACTCCGGCTAATGTCTCAGCGATACGCTTCTGTTTGACAACCGTTAATTACTTACTGCAACCAAAATTGGTCTTGCAAATCATCGTTTCTCTAAACTTACACATAGACATATAAATGACTCTATCGTAATGATGAAAACGGACACAGAGATTAATCAGCGAGCTAAACTACAAAACGTCTACACTCTTCTCCAAAACCTTAAGAAATTGAGGTCTTCAAAGAATTGGTATTGTTCCCACATTTTCCGAGCTGAAAGAAAGATGTTTTTAAACACAACACATCGCGGTAATGATGACACAACTAACACACATCCTAATGGAGCGATTAAATGAACAGACAAAGTCCAGCGTTTGAAGACTTTTCTATGGTGTTTATCTCTGGTCTAACTTCATAACTTGGCCCGCTTCTGGTCGCCATCCAATACGGCAGAACTGCCTTCCCAACTTCCTGTTACATCTACGAAACAACGAGTGGAGTTGGTCTTGGGTAACCATGGCCTCGGGGGCCAGGCCGCAGTTGCGTATCTCATTACCGAATATGCTTTTATGTAGCTTGCAAATTGAGATTACACTTATATTCGTGAAGACGATCGAGTTACCAAGGCCGACCACCCATTCCGGTATGTGTGTGCGACGCGACGTCGGTCAATCTTGCCGCAGACATATACAAACCTTTGGTTCCAGAGAGCGACAAAGGTGGCCCCAGGGCATTCTGGTCAAAGTGTTCTCGTGTTTCCTTCAAGTAGCTGTGTTGTTGCGTTTATCATGCGCTAAGACCTAGGATACTAGAACGTTGTTTTCTGAATAAATTGTGCCGATTCTAGTTGGTTTTTCTTGCCATGTTTGAGTCTTTTACGTCTGGGGCTTGGCGTCGGTACCTGGAAGGTTCGAACCCATCAAAGACATTCTGTAGACAGTTCCCAGTCTTATCCCACTACACTAACATCCTTTAGGGAACAGATAAACTAAACTGGTTTCATTTCTTACTTACCCAAGGGGACATTTACTTTGCGATCTGTCTGATCACAGCTTTTTTATTATTCCCATGTGTCTCTGAGAACAGTCTCGGCAATCAGTTTATCTGATATTTGATTGAATAACCAAATCAAACACATCATATTCAATATCAGAAATCACTGAACAGTTATAACAATACATTTTCCTCTGTTCACGTGAAGAATGGTGAACGGAAAAAGTCACAGAAAAAGTCGCAATTTGTTTTAGGTAAAAGTCACATTTTATTTAAATAAAATAAACAAACCATTTAACCATTTTAAAATATAGTGCATAATATACAGGCGTATGTATTCATTATGAGGGGATTACTCAAAAGAGAAATTATGAAAACAGACATACGGTAATATTGTTTATTAAAGACGAATATTAAACTACTGTGAAAGCACCTAGGTCAGTCATTAAGACAAATAATTATGATGGTGGTTGTTTAATTCTGTGACTTCTGACAAAAAGAGAAATAGAATTTGTCTTTAACCCACGTTGAAAAACAATTTTTTAGCATGTCTGGATGACAATTGTATAGTGCAAACAGATTATATATGTATGTCTTTGTGTTGTACAGTCCTTGACTTTGTAACTTTTCCTTCGTGTTTTTATTTTATATACACCACATTAGTTGTTAGTCCGCTGTTAGTAAAATTTGTTTGATATGTATATACTTATATACTAACATTGTTGTATTTACTTTGTCTAAACATGCAACAGAAAATATGTGCTATGTAGTCTATTTAAAAAATAGTAATTTACATGTATATTGTTTCGACATTAGAGATTTCACATAAGAGCTAAAAGGTAGAAAATGAATTCAAGCAAAATTAAAAACTTTAAATCATGAATAAAATAGGATAACCGATCGACACAGATGGAATTATCTACAAAACGTATTCCTGTAACTGTTTCTCCGTGTGTTATTGCTGTAATGTCAGTGCAGTGACGTCCATTTACAGCGATACAGAGATATTATGTGTCCAGGCACAGCTGACATAACTTTGGATAACTACTGTAAAATATGCTGGTGAAACAATAAGTGATCAACTGTTGTAGCATATGGCTATGGTAATGGTTGATCCAGAGCATCAACAAACAATGCCATGAGGTTGTCAGGGTCTGTACATTTTCTACTAATATGCCAGTGGCTAGGTCCAATTCGGGTCTATTATATAAGTATAATTCTGGTTCTGATGATAAAACGTATTTGGTAAGGTTTTGGGTGATTCTTTATTTTTTCTTCTGCATAATAAGTAAACACAAAGGCAAGAGGAAGATGAGTGAAACAAGAGATTATGACGTCGGCTAGCACCAATGAGCAAGGAGCAGATAGAGTCCTCAAATCGCAGACATTACGATGTCGTATATTCTCTCAAACTATACCAGCTAATCTACAGCACACGTGAAGGTCAACATTATTTTGATGTGGCGTGATTTTAAATAATTTGTGCATACATAATTTACAAGTGAACACGAACGTTCATGGCAATCGTTCCCGGGACGGTCGTGCAGAGTGTAAAATAGTTCACAACAGAGAACTGAGAGGAGTTGGAACTGTGTGAAGAAAACAAGCCTGTTTAAATATACATAACAAGACGGCAAGTACGGACAGTAAGCTTGCATGAACGTGCAGAACTGAAACGTCTGTTCTTTCAGAGAAAGACAAGTTAAAGAGTTCCAAACAGTCTGCATTTCTTTGGGTTCCTGCAGTAAACAAGTTTTGGACTGGCATAGAAGAGTAATATATCTGCTACCACTATACATCTATTCTGATGACAACAATTTCATGAATTAATCAGGTTATTAATTGCAGTGATAAAGTTTGGCTTCCAGGTATACTTTGCTTGATTCAATTAATATGCCAATACAGGGATTTCATGTGATTGTGGCGACATGACAGCCGCTTACGACAGCTACCTAAAGCTCTACAACGTGACGATAATCCAAATGAGTCTGTAATCAGCTGATTGGTGTCAGAATGGCTCAGGGGAGATACTTGGGGATAGTGACACCAGGTTCGCGGTCGAATCTGCAGGTGACACCCACTCAGCCGTTTCCTGATTGGTTTATTAGTATCTTCACCACAGATAGTCCCCCGGAGCTACGATTGGGATGATTGTGGGTGTCATGGGGGACGGGGCGTGGCTCACCCTCCTGACCCCTACCCCCTGACGACCTTGTGTCAGGGTGTCAAGCGGGTATTAGGGGGGCTGAACTAATCAGGGATGATTCTGATCCAAGTAACCCGTCAGCAGAGTGCCACATGTTTAACGTTAGAGAACCATTTTGACCATCTAGTTGCGATGGACTTCTATCTAACATGAACGTTATATTTATATATTGCAAAAAAATATAGTTAACAAATTTTAAGGAATGTAAACCAGCTATTGTCATTGAATGTAGGAAAAAAAGTAACAGGAAAAAAAGAAACAGTTTTCAAGCAAATTTTATTAGACAACATATTTCTGAATAGTATAAAAAGGCAGTTTATACTAATTGCGGAGATCATTTATCCCTCATTATATTAATTCATTTAAACGAGATAAATCAATATTTCAATCAATTAATCCAAGTACTTTTAATTTTTTTTCCATAAAGTAAATAATAATCAGTAAACTAATAACTGTTTGTTTTTTTCCTGTTTGTTTTTTTCCTGTTTCTTTTTTTCCTAGCAAAAATTGTTTCTTTTTTTCTGTTTCTTTTTTTCCTGTTACTTTTTTTCTGATTACCATTGTCATTGTATCAGTACGAAACTATAAATAATTACCTACATGTACTCCAGGGAATATCTGCAACAGGTGAGCAAGTTTTGAGCTAGTTGGAAACAAACACCTAACTGGAAGAAAAGACAGCACATGTATTTGTATACAGTGCTTGTGTCGTTGAAACACCGTAAATGGAAAGAAATCTATACGATATAATACTGTACCTGCAAATGTACTGTCATAGGGCTGCCACCAGAAAAATGTCATAAGAAAAAGCCACAACTTTTGTCAGGAAAAAAGTAACAGAAAAATATAACATTAAAAAAGGCACATAATATTTAAAGGGGAATATCAGAAAAAAATGAAACTTGGTGTACATAAAATACTAATACTGTTTAGGCATCACACAAAATCT
>JAUELE010253620.1:0-10728 GCA_031471655.1 Diodora aspera | reverse complement strand
CTTTAGTTATGGCTTGACAAACCCCAGCCCAAATTCACGTACACTATTGTTAAGTAAGGAGAAATTTATAATCCCTTGTTTTACCAATTCCTTGTTCTTCCTCTCACACGCACACACACATAAATTTCCTTCTACGTAGGAACACACATGACACATGTTCATACGTACTGCAAAGGTTATGTTCATGTAAGAAACATATTAACTTATAGAAATGACATTGTTATAAATACTTGAAATTATGTATTCCCTATTATTACATGGCAAGTGGTATATAGTTAGCTAAACAATGTACATACGTTTCAGCTTTTATACTTGTTAACTTTTCCCCTATTGACAACTCTGTTGACTTTTCTTTGTCGAATATGCACGCATGCAAATTAAAATGGTATATTTATGTATTTTGGGTCGGTGGCCTTTATACTGAATAAAATGTCTGTCTGTCTGGCAAAGGGTATGTTCCCGAAGGAGTTGATAAAAAAAAACGAATATACAAGTAAACAAGTGTACAAAATCTTTTCCATCAGGTTGAAATTAACGTTTATGATCATTACAACCAGACTACTCTACCTGTTTCCAATTCAGCCTCGTTCTGGTTGCGGCCGGAAGGGACAAGATCAAAGAAGCAAATATCCTTATATTCCCCTAGGGATTTCTGCATGGGGTCACCCTTCTCACTTGATATTTGAAGTCGTGTATTTTATTTATTTGTCTAATAAAGAAGGCTTGAACGGGCGGATCATAAACACGTTTGTAATTACTTATGATCTAACCAGATAACATCGCGTGGATGTCATCAATTACACAGAGATATGGCCACCCTGGAAAGCCAAATTAATATCGCCAAGATTTGAGATCGACCTCCTGGCGAGATATAGCTATTTTATCGACATCTGGGCGGAAATATTCTTCCATTTTTTTTCACCTCGGGTGATTTAAAAAGTAATTTATAAATACGAAAGTAGCGGCGGAAGTTGGTGGAGCTGCATGATTGCAACAGGGACCCTGATCACGAGATGATCAAAAATTCATCATATCTTCATACGAACGAGCGTATGTGTTATGTTGGTGAGCATGATGATCATCACCTACAGGTCATAAGAACCGTAGTTCTGATAAAAACGAACGATTCAGTTTTGAGCATTTGGCAAAGCAGGCTTTACGAGGAAGGGATCAGCTCGATTGTTTTCAAGACGCCGTACAGTTGCTTATACACATAGATATAATTATTGCTGACGGATAAGGAGAAAGATTACTTCGAGTAGGAATATATTCCTTGACCTGGCGTATAGTCCTGCTTCTTAACTGGAGCTGTTCCTGAGCCTGTGCAGCTTGTGAAGGTTCGGTTTTCGTACCTCAAACACTCAAAACCTGCTAAGGTGGTAGTGTGGAATTTGTAGGTTCAGAAGTCAGCTTTGAGAAGGAACATATATAAATCATGTTATAGATATAGAAGAAACACGCCTCATGCTTGAGTTAAACTTCAGGAGAGGTGAGTTCCTAAGGCTGAGACGAAATTCCCTTTTCTATGCTGTAATAGAAGGTCTAGCTTGACTAGACGTTTGTACATTGGAAGCGAGAGCATGTATTACTCTTCCTGGCATACATTTCCTGTTCTATAGCTGTGCCTGGGTTATGTTTAAGCAGGGAATGGTATCTTAGGCTAACACAACGCAACTTTTGGATACCCCCGAATGACGTATAATTTCGTGAAGGGAGAGAAAGTTGAGAACTATTACTCATCTGTTAATACATTTCCTTTCGTAACTGTTTCTTTGACCTGGCCAAGCAAAGAGGAGTTTCTCAGGCTTAACTTAGATTCAGTGTTCTATGAGTATATACTGAAGCTATATATACAGACGACTTGAGAAAGTATTACTCCTCTAGGAATACATTTACTTCATGCAACATAGAAATATACATAGATATGAGTAGACTTTTGCTAAGACGCTAAGTGAAGGCATAGAATACTGAACATCTCACTCTACCACAGCCATCTCAGCTTGGTCCTGCCCCAGCCTAGCTAGGTAGAACAAAACGTAACCCAAGAATAATTACCTGTCTCTGATTTTACATATATTTAGAGGACTTTACAGCCTAGAGTCTTGACAAAACTCTTAAGGAGGAGTATCATTGAGTAAAACGAGTTTATGCTTTCTGTGTCAGGGTCTAATCTAACGTCTGAATACACCATATCATCTCTACTTGTAGAAGGACCGATTGTTGTAGAGAAAATGGTGAATTCCCTCGACGAAATTCGAACCCAGTAATTGTACTCAGTTAAAACTATATATCAATAAGAGCGAACAATTTGTTCAGCCAGTCAACTTACCAAAGACCCCCCCTGTCGCACCGATTCAAGTTTGCATTGTTTGTTTTGTTTTGAAATGTCTTTTCTGTTTTCATATGAACAAAACAAAATTAACGAGTTTGCTGATCCACAAATGTTTCGCAATCTCATTCGGCTTTCACATGTAAAACCGTACTCTCCAAGGATTCAAACTCCACGAAACAAACAAACTCTGTGTGCTGTTTATGAAACAAGTACATAAATATTGATAATATTTCAATTATTAATGCCAAATACATGTGTACATACATCAAATTATTATTGTCCAAATGCCGCGGCATGAATCGACGCGGTAACTAATAGAATTATTCATTAAACGAAGCGAACTGACAACGTTCATGGGCAAATAATATTTCATCTCCTTTTCTCAAAAGACCTACAGGAGTTGCAATACATTTGTAACATAAAGCTCTTTGTTACAGCGATAAAACTAACTGAAACCAGAAAATAAAAGCCTATTCCCCCGAGATGCCGGCTAACATTAAATTTATTATCACAATACATCGATAACAGCATTTTAGTACTTTCAAGTTGAGCGGAATAAGCAGAAAGCTATTGTGCCTATCTGTGAACGTAGATAGACTGAGACAGGGCGATTCATTTAGACACGCATCGTTGTTTGCGTTCGTTTTGTCAATACAAAGCTCGCAAGCTATGGAAATTCATAAGCATATAAAGTAAAATCGTACATAAAATAAAAGAGACACGCCACGGAGAACACAAACAGGCTGGCATGAAAGTTTAATACCCGAATTGTTGTTTCGTTTTGAGTGTTTTATTCCATCTCGAGTTCAAAAGAAAGTCATAACAAATTAGTAAAATATTAATTGCAATAAGTGTCTTTGGGTTCACTGTCATATAGCGTTTATTACCGCCTCGGATTTCCCGCTAGTGTCACGAACAGAGTCATGTAGTTCTGCTTCAAGTCTCTTAACATTGGAAATTCAGTTTCACGTCTAAAACTCTGCGAATGTAGACCTCAGTTTTAGGCTGAGAGAAGGGCATGCTTTCCAACACTTCTCGTACATTTCTCATAGTTCGGGCTTGTACGTCTGTCTGTCTGTCCATCTGTATCTATATCGACAGATCTGACTATAAATCTTTAACCCTTAAGTATACATTGTATTTCGAAAGAGGGGACTGAAGTCAGTCTCCCCTCCCCCTAAAAATACCTAAATAAAAATGTAATTTTTTTAAAACAACCTGCACACTCCAGTAACGTCAATGACAGATTCCTTATATGAACATAATAGAGTAACATAATATGCTATCCTACCAAAATGGAATGCAATATTATATATAAATATGTTTCTCTAGTAGAGCCCTGTTCAAGTCTAGATACTCTGCATGCATTTACAAAGCAGGCGTGGAGCCCTGGGGACCACACACACAAACTAAATCAGTGAGGCGGAACATATTTCACAAGCTGAAGCAAAGGATCAAATATGAGCTGTCTGACTCTTTCATAAATATCTGTTGTTTGCTCAAGACGGGAAATGATTATACAGGTCCCCCGATCGTTTTGGTGGCTTGTGTGCCTACTCTTTAAAGGCGCGCACATGTGTTTGACTAGCGTCTATTAATGCACTCCTCTTCTTCAAAAGCCGTTTTCAAAATATTGTCATTTCTTTAGGTTGCAAATGATTGTGTTAATATTTAGAAGGGTAACAGAAATTCGATGCTTCAACTAAGAAGAAAGATATAAACTGTGTTTTGTCTCACAGTTCTCATCTATCTTACTATTGTGTCTTTCTTGAAAATATATACATGTATAAACATGATAGTTGTATAATGGGTACCCGTGAGTATCTGTAATGTAATTTTAATGGATACTCCCAAGGAGTTAGAAATACATACATTTATCAGGTGAGGGGTTTTCTTCACCACCACCCCCATGGGTCTCAATCGTGCACAACATCATTACAACCATTACAACCATAATCAACATCATCATCTCCAATCAGAATCATCATCACCACTTTAACCACCATCATCTCCATCTTCATCATTATCAGCAGTATAACGCCATCAACACCATACTCATCTCTTATCACCATCATCATCTTCACCGTCATCATCACCATCTTCATCATCAATATCATCAGCATCCTCATCATCTTTGTCATCAGCATGATGAGATCACTTTGAGTGAAACAGGACAACATTTTATATGACAAAATTTAGATCGACACCATGAAATATTGTAAGTGTACATGTAAGGAAGTTACGTATTCTATATCGAATCTACCAGCAACAGTGTTTGTAAATTGAAACACAAACATACACTGTATGATAAGACAAGAACAATATACCCTTTTCCTTAAGTTATCCTAGCTAATAAAACTGTAAGATAAGTCACCGTTTCACTCAAGACCCGTACATATACGATTCGGTAACATATCCTTCCAAAATATTTTTGCTAGATCTTGCCATTGAAAGGCAAACCTGTCACGAGAACAAGATATGGCAACGAGTGACACTTCACTCTCTGACGCTTTGTTATAATATTCATAAAAGATAAAATTGCCGATAAGTCGCGCTTCTTGCAATTCCTTGCCCATGACGCTGTCAAAGAGAAGCCGAATATGTCGTAATGGGACACCCCGATATAAATAAAGGGGATTACAAAATATGAGAATGCACCGCACAGGCGGGGTAGAGAGTTACAGGTATAATCACCGCTCTGTCAGCCTAGAATATTCGCATAAACAATATCCCCGTAAATATCCTGAGCATTCCATTGATGACCCGTATTGTCCGCTCGCGTGACAGGATGGCGGATTTTTCGCTCTAGTCATGTGATGATTTTTAACTACCAGTCTCTTTCATATATGTAGTGGGTAGTTTAGGAGTATAGGTTTCACATGACAAGGGTCTTTTGTGCGACATGTATTACTAAATCATTGGTTTCCAAATGTGTCCCAGTCTATGCATTGTGTTTAGACCTTAATGTGCCTGGCCAAAATTATTTCGGGTGCAAAGCATTTCGGTGCAATTTAGCCATACTTAATGCTCTATGACTGTGAAGGATTGTTGTCTGCCCGATCGAGGTTAAACAACATTCGATGGGCTGACTGAATATTTATAGGATCGATGTACCTAACGTAAGCAGATGCATATAAACATCATTGCTAGACACCCCCATTATTTTTAAAACGCAAAAACATTAAAATTAAAATTGAATTATTTTTAAACAAAATAATAAAGAAAACTTCGCGTCTCAAGTGCGCAACTAACTCTTACATTGCGAAAACCCATTAGACCAAAAGTACGTCTATGCACACACAAAAGTAGATTTTTGTCAAGACCCTAAGGCTGTAAATTTAAGTTCCTTAAATATATTTTAAATCAAAGACAGGCTATTGTTCCTGGGACTACATACTAGTATTTCCTTTCCTAGCTGTGAAGCAGAGATGGCTATGTTAAAGTGAGATGTTCAGTTTTCTATGCCTTTACTCGGGGTCTTGACAAAAATCTAACACATAAGTACAGATAAGTCAACAAGACTTGTGGTAGCACTTTGTCTATTTTAGTCTCGTATTTGTCCACTCACTATCTCTCTGGATGCAGAGAAAATACTGATGCAACGTTTAGAATGCACCATCTCTATAAAGAACTTTAATAAAGCTAATATTAGTGCAAATAGACGACCTACAGAAACGGATGGAGACAAATAGAGCTAAGCAGAGACAAGTTTGATAGATAAATAGATACGGAAACAAAAACATACGCAACAACACACAGCCAGACAAGGGGTGAGGGGGAAGGTATAGGATAAGGACAAACAGACATACAACGAGACAGACCGACATAAAGACACAGGCTGACACACACAATGAGACAGACACATACAATGACAGAGACATATAAATTAAGAAACAAACGCACCTGTCCAAATAGATAAGCAAATAGACAGAGGCAAAACCACAGACGGAGACAAACATACAAATAGTGACAAACATAAAGAACAGCAAGTAAATAGAACAGGAACAAACTAGTGACAAACACACGCGCAGACACAGAAAGAGACATGCAAATAGTGACAGACACACATAGAGACATCCAATAGTAGTGACAGACAAACAAAGAGACACGCAAATAGTGACAAACTCACACGCAGATACATGAACATCCACGCAAATAGACTTTAAAGTAGTGACAGGCACAAGAACAAACACACAAATAGTGACAGACACACAAAGAGACACGTAATAGTGACAGACATACAGATACGCAAATAGACTTCAAACCATTAGCAGCCACAAGAACAAACACACAAATAGTGACAGACACACAACGAGACACGTAATAGTGACGAACATACAGACACGCAAATAGACTTCAAACTATTGGCAGCCACAAGAACCGACACAGTCACAAGAACAGACAATAGTGACAGACACACATAGAGATGCAAATAGTGACATACGTGCACATAGACGCAAATAGACCCTCAAACAGTGACAAACGAACATACAGACACGCAAACAGACAGTGATATACACACACAGACACACATATAAACCACCAAATAGTGAGACACACACTCTCACACACACAAAAAGTGGCAGACACAGTGCACATGTACGCAAATAGACTCTCAAAATTTACTATTGACAGACACACAAACAGACACACAAACAGAGAGTAACAGACATGCACACGCACACACAAGCAAATAAACTCTAAAAAATTTAATATTGACAGCCACAAAAACAGGCACGCAGTTAATGGCAAAAATACACAGACATGCAAAAATACGGTGACAGACAAACCTCCAACCACAGGCAAACAGAGAGTTAATATGGCCGAGTTGGAATGTGTTTGTATATGTCAAAACAATCATACAGTCATCTGACTTGCGCGTACCGTTTGTTCTTCTGGCCACAGGAATAAAGTAATCATTGCCATCATATTGTCCAAACTTTCTTCATACAGACATAATGACAATCTGCACTTAATAACAAGCGTCATTCTGCACGTGCAACACGTGTTTAGTTTCTGTGATAATGTGACATATTTATTTCTTCAGACATGTGTCAGAATATGCCAAGTACTCGCGTTTTACACAACCAGTGTCAGCTCGTCTGCGTGTGGTCCACAGCTTTTTTCTTTCGAGCCTGTTTACTCGGGCTCTACTTCCGCCTCCGCGTGGCTTTGCATGTCATCTGCAATTATTACGCCTGAATTTTTGCATCATAAACCATTGTTTCTGTTTTCCGATATCTCTGTAGTTTGTTTTCGTGCGTTCAGCTTATGTCAAATTGGTAAGAACGTGCCCCAAACGAGCTGAACACAGTGGAACTATACCCTGTGTGCAATTTGGTAAACAAAACAAACGTTTTGAGCTGAACAAAGCTCTGAGCAATTGACACAGATCCGATGTGATATCAGTTTCAAGAGTAAACGATACATTTGGTAAACTAATGTATCTGTATTGTTATGGCCGTAATAAAGCATGCAATGCTACAAACGTGGACGTATCGTCACACTCGATACAAGGGAGGTGACCACGTGACACAGAACCTCGGACCACGTGACAGACTCTCGTATAGTGCCTCGTTTCTCAGGTTCCTGTTGGTGCATGATGTTGTGGGCTGCATCAAAATAATACAGCTTGTAACCTAAGTTACAGCGAAGTAACTTTAGACGTAACTCAAGACCCAAGGCATAAAAAACTAAACTTCATCTTACTCTACAGTCCATTACTTCTCCGCTCTATCACAGCTAGAAGAGGAAATGTATTACTAGAGGAGCACCATTGTTTCCTGCTCTTCCTTTACATAGTATGTTTAACCCCTTCACAACATTGAATGTTTATGCAGCTTCGGATAGTAAGTTCATTTTCCTGCCATTGGCAAGAGAAACTGCAGCCCATATGGTGGACTTTTGTCAAGATCCTAAGGCTGTATAACGTTTCTTAAATTGATATATATAATATCGGAGGCAAATTATTATTACTGGGACTATATTGCCTTAGGGAGGGCTAAGCAGAGATGGCTATGGCAGAGTAAGATTTCAGTTTTCTATGCCTTGACTAAGGGTCTTGACAGAAGTCTACCCCTATGGTTCAAATGATGCCGGTGCGTGTGACCAACATGAAAGCTTGGTTCTTCAGTCGATCTTCTTTTAAGGTGTTCACCTCATCATAGGAACAGACCCGGTGTCCTTAAAGCTTAAAAAACTCTCATGTATTCGAGATTTGATCATCTAAATGAAGTTGATCACGATCTAGACGGGTTCTTTTAGGATATATCCGGTGTAACAGCCTAAAAATATTTATCTCTAAAACTCTACTCTGGTCCCATATGTTTAGCATCCTCACACTTAATGCAAACCTACAATTGGAAAAAGAAGAAGAAAATGGTCAACTTCTGATCATTTAGAAGGGCCCGGTTTTCACTATACCCATTGCCTATTACATACAGAAGCAGAAAAGACCAACTTCTGATTATATAAAAGAAGAAGAAGAAAAACAAACACACTCTTGGTCATATGGAAGAAAACGAAGAAGACGAGGCGGAAGAAGGACCCGGTTGTCTTCATCTATTGCATTTAAAGACAAGTTACGAGAAGAAGAAATGGAAAAAAGACCAAATACAGATTATATCGATTGAAGAAAGATCCTGTAGTGTCTATCCATTGCCTATCAGAAAATGCACACTACATACAGAAGCGGAAGATACCAACTTCTGGTTATATATAAGATAAAGAAGAAAGACAAAACACACTCTTGGTAATATAGAAGACGACGAGGAAGGAGGGAGTCTCCATCTATTGCCTATAAGAAAAGACAAATTACGAGAAGGAAGAGAGGAGGGATAAGCAGAAAGACCAACCAGAGATTATATAGATTGCAGAAAGGTCCTGTTGTCTCTATATGTTGCCTAAGGATAGATACATCACCAACATGTGTCTCTGTACGCTGGTGTTGGCGTTATGACAACATGTCAACTAGGGTCTACTTCAGTGACGTAATCCTTCGTTTAACTGCATTTTAATTAGATAATATTTGAAACGATACCCTATATACCTTGAACAGTTCACCTTCTAGCATCTCATGCTGCAAAAACTATACCCACAAGACCCTTACCCTTCATCAAAAGAATGAAACATTCGATCTGTTATGAGCAAAGGTTTCACAGTAACATGTCACCTAATTTCGTGTGTTGTCGATTAAATAATTATTTTTATGAGTGTACCAATCTAGGTTTGCCTACTTTTGCGATATTCCGCTAAACTCGCGTCTAGTTCATGCACGCGTCAGCTGCTGTACTTGTCGACATTGACATATTTAATATTTGATATGAACTGGTTGTTTGAGGAAATATTACTATCAAGGGATACATTGTGGCTTTTCGCTCTCACCATCCACGACAGGTGAGAATATGATTGTAATTAGACAGGGACTAGTTCGGATTAAGGTTCAACATTAATATCAAATAGGATTAATATTGTATACGAATTGGTGGTGTGAGTGTATTATGGGCATAGACGCGAGGGCGTGGGATGACCTGGAGGTGGACGCTTGGGGCCATCAGGATGATCTTTCTTCTGTTTCTTCTTCTTGAGTGTAACCTGGTTACAAGCAACGAGATGTCTTCTTCTTATTTATGTAAGAAGTTTTAGAGCAACAGTAAAACAAAAGAAGCTTTATGAAAACGAGTTCTTCTTCTTCTTCTTATTCATCTTCTTCATTTAAAATATTTTAGAACAATAGGGACAGAATTATCAAAGATATCCTTCTTCTTCTGCTGCCGCTGCTTCTTCTTCTTCTTCATCTTCTTCATCATCGTCTTCTTCTTCATCATCATCTTCTTCTTCATCATCATCATCTTCTTCTTCTTCTTCTTCTTCATGTAGCATATTTTAGAACAACAGGGACAAAAGTATCAAAATTATCCTTCCTCTTCTCCTTTATGACTATTGGTCTTCTTCTTCTTCTTCTTCTGTATGTAACATGTCTTTCAAGGCATCAGGAGAGGATCATGATGACACTTTGGCCCCTCCTTTTCGTTATGTATCGTGTCTTTTCCAGAACAATAAGGAGAGGTGATAGGGTCAACAGGATCACAGATGACCTTCTTCTTCTTCTTCTTCTTCTTCCTCTATGTGAGATTACTAGAACCATCAGGGAAAACAACGGGACCACACGGATCCCAGCCTCTTATTCTTCCTTTCCTTCTTCTTTTGTTATATGATCACCAGTTGAACCTTCTTCCTTTCAGTCTTCTTCCACATGATCAACAGATGGTCTTTCCTCTTCTTCCTCTTTGGCGACCCAAACTTCAAAGAAACACTGAAACACCAACCCAACCCAATTTAGGGAAACTAGATTAACATAGAGGGTACTCACATTTGAAGACGGGTCTGAAGCCTCC
>JAUELE010253609.1:0-10729 GCA_031471655.1 Diodora aspera | reverse complement strand
GGCTTCACCACAGGTCAAGAGCTCTGGCTGCCCATAGACTTACTTTCAGTCTCCCCCTTTAGCTCAAATAAAGCCGTGTTTTTTTCTATATTATAACATCAAAATGTCGGTGCTTGTGCCATTAATATATGAAAATGAAAATGGTAACTTATTTAAAGCACGTAACGTTTACTGACTTCGTGTTTCTTGCTCTTTCTTATAAAGAGAGTTCTCATTGTAGAAAGTTCTCTGACAGAACGAGTTAAATGATGATGTTGTTGGGGTTTTCACCGTAACCACGTTCCAGATTCTTTCTCTATTCATTAATCTTCCCTTTGCTGCTGGAAGAGTTGCCAAACGTTTTGTTAACCATTTTTAACCTTGGCAACTAAATGGTTCGGAACCGACATTCCCATTGCTTCAGAACATTTTGAGAAGAAATAAATCAGAAAAATGTATCCCGATAGAATGGCTTTCCCATTTGCCTTTCTTAATGAGAGCAGAATTGTCTGTTACTATGAGGATACTCAAACTCTTACACTTAACAGTGGCGAATCCAGGGGCAGGGGGAGCCCCTCCGCCGAGGTCGACAGCTCGAGCACCCCCCCTCCCCTTTGACAGGGTTCATACAGGACTGGACTTCAAATTCAATGACTTTTCATGGATAAATGTTTCTTTTCAAGGACACAAAATAGTTGTGCGAGCAAAGTGTGATTTCATCCATAAGACGAATGTCAATAATTTTCTAAGAATATGTGCAATTAGCTTTGTATTTATCCGTATTTCAGTGGTCTCACCCAATCTCTGAAATTGGGATCATCAAGCCACTTCAAGTGGAAAACGCACTTTCCCGACATTGTGATAGGTATGTGTAATGTTTTTTCCTTGCAATGAAATTCAAGGACTGTTTTGACATTTTCAAGACGCTTCCGTGTATTTCAAGAACTTTTCATGACCAAAACGGAATTCAAGGACTTTTCAAAACCAAAGCCAAATTGAAGGACTTTCAAGGACCTGTGCGAACCCTGTTTCAAAGAGTCCTGCAAACAGCATTTTCACCGTTAGATGTACACCCGAATGCACCATATCCAGTCTTTTCCCAAAAAATGTTCTTAGGAAGGCCTTCGAAGCCGTGGTCAAGGGTTTCACGTCTCCAACACAGGTACAACTGGGTAATTGAGCTACCCCCACGCCCCCAAATCCTGGATCATTATCTAAGGACAGACTTGCACAAGCCTCTGATAAATTTCCTAGTTTCAAGCATTCTACTTAAATATTTTAAAAAATCATCTACCAATAAAATATCTTCTCAGACTGCCGTCCCCAGTACTGCGGTGTCATCCAGACTTGCTAAATTTTTATTGAGGCTGAACGTATGGTAAATATACTGTAGTATAGTCTTGGAGCAAGGCTTATCTAAGAGGAAATGCGGAAAGCCCATGAATCACTAGACTTTTGTCAAATCTCTGGGTCATAATCGGTCTCAGTTTGTTAAATGTAAATCACTTTATATACCGGTAATGTGTCACTCTCTCGATCCATGCTGCGACTTGGCAGGCTAATTAAAGGGGTGTCAGTAAGAAACAGGGCATTATAGTATCAACACGAGGACTTCAAAAGTCTAATGAACCACCGGACCTAGAGAAACCAAGAACAAGACTCAAACACGAACGGGGACTGTCGATAAAGTTGTTTCATTGCACCGATACAATCTCTGAACAAAGGAAGGCTGGGATTCATTTACGTAAGAAAATGGAAAGGAAAAGAAAACATGTGTAGAATTCTCAGGGGAACACTTAAAGCAAAGCGTGTTCCGACACAAAAGAGCACACACGTGCAACGTGTATAGCAAACATGTGTAAAGTTGCATGATCACCATTCCATCTCTACAAGAACTTCTGGCAGTTGATTCACTTTCCAAGTGCGAGAACGGGGTCCATGATTGACAGAAAATATAGGATATTAGATCAAATACACAATAACCTTTCTCAATATAACTACTGCTCTATTGTTTAGAGCCTTGGTATTTCTTAATTCCAACATTTGCGAACACTCGCCGTTCCTTTAAAAAGGTTTCTAATAACAACTTGTAAATGTTAGATATCGTAGTCTGGTTCACAGCTGTGTACTGAAGTTTTTCAATAGTATAATTATATTCTTTACACATACGACGGATATTCTTAGCACAAGAGGGATGAAGTTACATCAATGCAGAGTCTCAACGACGTCTTTAAGTTCAGTTGCATCACCAGTTGAGGCCAGATGATTTATGATCAGTGAGAGCATACCATCATTGCTCTGTCTCGCAGTGATGAATTACTATTTTAAAATATACAGAGTAATAGGTTCCTTACAGTGGCGGATCAAGGGGGTGGTGGTCAGGGGGTCCTGAGCCCCCTTTTGACAATCAATTACGGAAAATTGCATGGTAGACTGACTGCAGTTTCCGAAAAAATAATGTTTCTTTCTTTTATGTATTTTGCATAGAGTATATATTTATTGTAGAGAGTTGCATTTTTATAGAATTGCCAAGTCTCTTAAGAAAAAAAATTACAGGGTCTGTCAGACAGACTAAATTGCATGGTAAAGAGTCCTCAAACCCCGAATGGACCTGATATTTTGCATGTTGGACCCCCCCCCCCCCCACCTCCAAAATCCTGGATCCGCCCCTGCATTACAACCACAAACCATACATATACACTGTATCAATGGAAATTCAAAATCGCTATTCAACAATTGAATCACCAATTTTCGGTTATGGATATTGTCGCTTCCGTCATACAAATTATGGTCATCGTCGATTACAACCGACGAAGAACAACATAATAAAAGACTCGATTTTAGACAGTCAAGAACATTCTAATAACCATTTGGTTCTATGATTAAAGTTTGAAAGTTTCGTCTAGCTAATGACAAAACCGTAAGCTTTCTAACATTATATACTACTCAAAAGAACTTTAGGGTCAAACATATTTTATTCTATTTTATTAACAAGAATCAGGGCATCCAAAATCCACCTGATAACATGTTGGCACACCGTGTCACATGCCACCGTTTGCATATTTAAAATGACAATCATGAACAGCAAGTGCTACGTGTGCCGATACATCATGAATTTCAGATTTTGAGGAACATTTCACGTGAAGTACATTTTCATAAAGCTTAATAAACTTCAATATTACATTTTCACCTGACCTTAAACGTAATAGGTACATTTTCAGTAGTAACACTATTCCATGAAAACACCTTTTCTTAAAATATGCTCATAGACAAGTTCCGGCAAACCTTGAAACAGCAAAACCGATTATATCAGTTTAATCTTATATCAGGTTTGACCCTTCACTTTGTTTGAGTAGTATATTACAGATCCGAGTATCCCTTTTCTTCTCAGGGATCATCATTTGAGATTTGATAATAAATCCGAGACGTACACATTTCGTGCACGTACTCGAGGTGGTATATGGAAAAAGCATACATGCTAAGCGTGGTATTTAAGAAAAGGGACACAATATATTTATTATGCTTTCGATTCGGAGACCGTTAAAATGTAGAGTTCTAAGTGCCAAGTATTTACGAAATGCACTGAATTAGATTGACTGCAGTCTCTAAATTTTGTTATGTTTTCTTTCTTTAAAATGTATTTTGCACAGAATATATACTGACGGCCAAAAGAAAGAAACTGAACATCTCACTCTACCACAGTCATCTCTGCTTGACCATGCCTCAGACTTCTGTCCAGACCCTGAGTCAAGGCACACAAAACTAATCAAACCTTGGTCTCATGTTTGACATAAAATGTGTGGTGCGGAATTTATGGTGCAATAAAGTATGAACTATACTGACGTCCAAAAGAAAGTATACCAAATGATTTCAATTATTTTACCTTACTTCTTTATTCCATAGTTGATCAAAAGGATGCTTGGATTTCGGTGAATGTAATTTAATTGACATCATCTCATTGATAAACCTTCCAAGTCTTGAAGGGATATACCTCTTGTATATCCAACGCATTTGTAAATTTCTTCAGTAGTCTCTCAAAATCTCGGTATACTTTCTTTTGGACGTCAGTATATATTTATTGTACAGAGCCGTGTGTCTCTTTGGCCGAATTTCATTAATCAGCTGTCCCTAGAGTTGCATTTTCATAGACTTGCCAAGTCTCTTAAGAAACATATTTACAGGGTCTGTCAGACAGACTAGCACCGAATGTACTGCAACAGATTCTCAAAGCAAAACGTCAGTTTCAGTCTCCTAGTTATTGTAAACTATGTTACAGTAACGTTGTGACATAGAAGGAATTCCTCTCAAACAAATGAGGCGCGCTACAGCTGACGAGACGGTAATGTGCAATGCGTGATGCACGGCGCTGTAATTTACATCTTTGTGAGAAGCTACAATCTGCTTGAGGCGAGGATTAGTCGTTGGAATGACTGAGCAGAGAAGGCACAGTAGACTTTTGTCAATCCTTAAGTCTTAATTAGTCTCAGTTTATTAAATGTAAATCACTATCTGTAATGTGCCACCCATTAAATCTCAACTGCTACCTGCGGCTGGCAGGTTAATTAAAGGGGTATCAGTAGGAAACAGGGCATTATAGTATCAACATTCACGGGGACTTGATGAAAGTCTAAGCGAACAGTTAAAAGTGGTAGTTTCTCTCGCTCTGGCTGCAGCTGACGAGGTGCAAATAACAAGCTTTGCCGCCGTACAAAAAGCAAACGAATGGAAGCGTGACTGACGTTTTGTCGTTTTATTTGGCGGGGCGTCGGTCAGTGACATAACAGGGCCACGACCCCAGCTCTCCTCTTTTTGCCAATGTATGCCTAGCATCTCCAGGTCTGTCGAACGAAAATATAAACACTGCGAAACAGGAAGAAGACGATCGAGAGACTGATGGGTCGAGAGATAATCAGCGATAGAGAGAACGAGAATAAGTCGAGAGGAAAGAAGAGTAATGCATTCACGAATGACAGAGAGCGAGGGCGAAAGGGAAAATCTTGAGAGAAAGAGAAAATTAGTCGGAAAAAAGGAATCAATCGAGAAGAGAATCAATGGAGAGAGAGAGGGGAGAGAAAGCCAGAGAATCATGTACAGAACGAGAATCAGAGAGAGAGAGAGAGAAAGAGAGAGGGAGAGAGAGAGAGAGAGAAAGATAGAGAGAGCATGAATAGAACGAGAATCAGGAGAGAGAGAGAAAGGGGATAGAAAAAGCCAGAGAATCGTATATAAAATGGGAATCAAGAAAGAGAGAAAGAAAGAGAGAGAGACACACAGAGAGAGAGAGAGAGAGACAGAGAGAGAGACAGAGAGAGAGCGCAAAATCCGTTATTACATCAATCAAAAAAACCATAAATAAAATAGAACTAAAGACTAAAGCGATTATTCTGACCCAAATACAAACGATACATGTTTGTATATAAATATTAAAAACTTAAATAATACTCACAACAGAGAGCTGAACGAGGATGATAATTAAAGTATTCATCTCGGTTTGGACGTCAGAATGTTAATATCATTCCAATTCCTCTTCCATTCTGAGCACTTTGATGTTCACATCCAGGACGGACCGATCACATGTATGTAAAGACGCGACTATGCCTTCAATGCGAGACACACGCGTATTTAGATTGGTCCCACTAAGCCAGAACCGCACAGTATAACCCGATGTAATTTGACATAGTTAATGTTTAGGTTGCAGAATGGATGTCACATTTTTCTTTGTGGTACGTTTGCCGGTAGCGTGTTATCGACTCCTGTGCGAGTTCCTCTCACAGTTGAAACCCAGGCTGTTATACCTCCGTGGTATCACCTGGTACAGAGGAAGCTTCTGTTCGGGGTAACCCCTTTACACGTTAACAGTCAACTTGTCACAAAAGTTGATAGTGATAGTATTCCAAATAAATCCAGTCTTTTTATCTACAACACAAGCGTCGTTTGGTCAAGGGTTGTACAGGAACGAGATAACGTATACCAAGAAGCGAAGCCACCCGTAGTGTCTTAGATAGCTCCTCTCTTATGCCAAGTTTTTGTAGCTACTGGGGGTCATTCCAGCAAAGACGACAATACGCAGGGATATGCCGAGCTCTGTCGTAGCGGCAAAGTCCATATAGCTGATCCAATGATATAAATAATTACTTGGTTCAATTTTGTTTGGTCAACTTTCGGACGACAAAGTTCATTCTATAGACACACAGCGGGGTAGGAACGACGCTCAAAGGTTCGATTGTGTACCCGTGATTTGTGTACATCTTAGCTGACATAGGTCATAAAACACGACCAGATCCAATCAACTAGACGACAAAGCCAGCACTGCGGAATCGTTGTTTTTGTAAACACAGCACTAGAGTCACAGCACAGTTCATTTCTCAAGCGAACACTTCAAAGACTGCTCGGCGACAAATGAGTCTGTTCAGGAGTCACCAAACATCTCATCGCTGTCGTCTGCTGTCAATAGCTGTCGTCTGCTCTTTGGGGAGGGATGTCGTCTGCTCTGACTGGCAATGCTGTGGCGGCTACAGTACACAGCTACCTACCCAGATGCTTGCCGTGTGACGACAACTATAGTATCGTCTGCTGGCCAAGGTATCGTCTGCTGGTTCACCGAAGTCTCTAAACCACACAGCTGGTCAAACGAGCCTCTCGAGTCACCTACCCGCTACCGCCAATTAAGACGTGAGATCGGAGACAATTTGTCGTCTGCTGTCACGGATAACAAACGAGGGCTGTATCTCTCACACTCCCGTCCTTCCAACATACCCAGGGATGCTTCCAAGTTGCCTCAATTTCCACAAGCTCGCCCAGTTAGATCATCAGTAACACATTCCGCAGTATAAAGGTTGTTTCAATGCATATAAAGTCCTATCAAACGACTTATTAACCCTCGTGTGACCACAGTTATTTATTGACCGTCTATCTCAAGTTGGGCAATAGCATTTTATACACATTTTATAAACATGTTCTCCTATGGGTTGATTTCTCACTTAACACTCCGACATTCAAATTGATACAACAAATCTTCTCCACTTCTCTGCATGCCACTGACACTCCAAATGACATATATTTCGCAGCTACGTTATTTGCAACTCGGGAACGATTCACAGTCCGTTTGGAAGAGCTGTTATTGAAATGCCTAGTACCCAGTTCGACATGTGTGTTTACAGAAGAATGCTCGCATGTCCCTCGTATGTACGTCTACGAGAAATATTCGTAAACAGAAGAAGAGTCTTAGGGTCCTGGTGATTCTGCTTTGTTGAAGCGTCAGGCTTGACTGCCGGAGTAATAATACCAGCTCCCGTGAGGTGTCATACCACTGTAGTACTCGTCTCTGTGAACACAGAACTCACACCGGCGCGTGCTGGTAAGTATCAAATTGTATGAAAAACTGAAGTGGATGTCCGTCGCCAAAGGAATGTTCGGTATGCAAGAACGGTCATTGGCTTATCATACAGCTCATCGCTCCAAAGCCTCCAAATTGATGTGTACATGTACACGTTGCCCAAGCATTTAATTCCCCCGTCTTTACAGGATATCAGGTTACAAGCAGTAACACCCGAACAAAATCTTGTACTGTTCCACAAAGCCCACCTGAAATGTACACCGGGACTTGAGATATTACATACAACTGGAAGATAACTAGACTTTTGTCAAGGCTGTAAGTTGCATAAATATATACTGACGTCCAAATAAAAAGGTTCATATATAAACTTATTTAATCTCTGTTCCAACCTAATGTATCTTTGTGTCACTGTTCATAAAAATATCCGATGACATGGATTGTCATTAAATTTAGTTCCGTAATCCTAAAACAACGCTGTCGTGAAAACATGCAACTTACTTACTGCAGTATATGTTTGTTTTGCAGTAGTTGTATATCAAAGTCTTGGTATAGTTTCGTTTGGACATCAGTAGATCTAAAGGCAGAGACGGGTTATTAAATTCCATTTCCTAGCTATGCCTTAGGACAAGCTGAGATGACTATGGTAGAGTGAGATGTTCAGTTTTCTATGCTTGACTCAGTGTCTTGACAGAAGTCTGAGGCAGGGCAAGGCAGAGATGACTATGGTAGAGTGAGATGTTCAGTTTTCTGTGCCTTGACTCAGGGTCATGACAAAAGTCTGAGGCAGGACCAAGGAGAGATGACTATGGCAGAGTATGATGTTCAGTTTTCTGTGTCTTGACTCAGGGTCTTGACCAAAGTCTGAGGCAGGACCAAGGAGAGATGACTATGGTAGAGTGAGATGTTCAGGTTTCTGTGCCTAGACTCAGGGTCATGACAAAAATCTGAGGCAGGACCAAGCAGAGATGACTATGGTAGAGTGAGATGTTCAGTTTTCTGTGTCTTGACTCCGGGTCATGACAAAAGTCTGAGGCAGGACCAAGCAGAGATGACTATGGTAGAGTGAGATGTTCAGTTTTCTGTGTCTTGACTCAGGGTCTTGACAGAAGTCTGAGGCAGGACCAAGCAGAGATGACTATGGTAGAGTGAGAGGTTCAGTTATCTATGCCTTGACTCAGGGTCATGACAAAAGTCTGAGGCAGGACCAAGCAGAGATGACTGTGGTAGAGTATGATGTTCAGTTGTGTATGCCTTGACTCAGTTTCTTGACAACAGTCTGAGGCAGGGTCCAGCAGAGATGACTGTGGTAGAGTAAGATGTTCAGTTTTCTATGCTTTGACTCGAGGTGTGATATTCAGTTTTCTATGCCTTGACTCGGGGTGTGATATTCAGTTTTCTATGCCTTGACTCTGGGTGTGATATTCAGTTTTCTATGCCTTGACTCGGGGTGTGATATTCAGTTTTCTATGCCTTGACTCGGGGTGTGATATTCAGTTTTCTATGTCTTGACTCGGGGTGTGATATTCAGTTTTCTATGCTTTGACTCGGGGTGTGATATTCAGTTTTCTATGCCTTGACTCGGGGCGTGATATTCAGTTTTCTATGCCTTGACTCAGGGTTTGATATTCAGTTTTCTATGCCTTGGCTCGGGGTGTGATATTCAGTTTTCTATGCCTTGGCTCGGGGTGTGATATTCAGTTTTCTATGCCTTGACTCGGGGTGTGATATTCAGTTTTCGATGCCTTGACTCGGGGTCTTGACAGAATTCTGAGGCAGGACCAAGCAGAGATGACTGTGGTAGAGTATGATGTTCAGTTTTTTATGCCTTGACTCGAGGTGTGATATTCAGTTGTCTATGCCTTGACTCGGAGCCTGGACAAAAGTCTGAGACAGGGCCAAGCAGAGATGACTATGGTAGAGCATGGTGTTCAGTTTTCTATGCTTGACTCAGTGTCATGACAGAAATCTGAGGCAGAGCCAGGCAGAAATGACTGAGTGAAATGTGATGTCCAGTTCTTCTATGCCTTGGATCAGGGCCTTGACAAAAGTCGAGTGGATTTAAAAGTTATACATCCAGTAAAGTTTTCATAAACTTGATATACTATTTTTTCACGTATGGTATGATGGCATTTTATCTTTCGCAAAGGTAGGTCTCTGAATTTTTCCTGGCTTATTCAGGTGAAAATGGCCTTCTGAATCGAAGATGTAAATTATTATGCACTGATAAAATTTGGTGGAAGGTTACAATGGTCGTATATACATCTTTAATATTTCACACCTGGAAGGAGAAAAACCATTAGCGAAATATTTTATACCCCCACCTACCATCATCAAGTATCAGAATAACTAGAAATCAATACAACTTACATGTTTGAAAGATATGATAGTAGTTGTGTAATAAATACAGTTCATACTTTATTGCACCATAAATTCCGCACCAGACATTATGTGAAACATGAGACCAACGTTTGATTAGAAAGTCCTTTGGGTGCAGCGTTTAGGACCTTAACTGGGATTGCGAAGGGTTACAGAGAGGAGTTTGTCAAGACCCTAAGGCTGTAAAATACCTATGCAAAATGAAAATCAGAGGCAGGTGAATATTCCTGGGACTATATTGTCTTTCTTAGCATAGCAAAACAGAGATGACTGTTGGTAGAGTAAGATGTTCAGATGTCTATGCCTTGACTCAGGGTCTTGACAAAAGTACCAGGCAGGTCCAAGCAGCGATGACTGTGGTAGAATGAGATGTTCAATTTTCTATGCCTTGACCCTGGGTCTTGACAAAAGTCTAGGTTACAGCGTACGGATTATCCACTTATATGAACAATATTTACCGGATTCATATTTATCAGATACCTTTCGTTTTTATGCAAATTTAAGGTAATTATAGTTTGGCGTTAGTGCACAATAAGCATAATACACAAAGCTGCTTAAAGTAATTGCATTCACAGAGCTGAAAACACACATCAGTGAGTTATGAAAAGAAGCTTGGAGATCGAAATAATTCCAACCGCGGTATTTGAGTGAACAGTCAACCGAGCAGAACTCGTCAAAAATACGCGCAAACGATTAAAGTCTGGCTTTTCACAATGCAAAAGAATGCCGGATTTACCATTCAGTACATTCCGTGTTGCATGAATATAAAACTGATTGAATCACAGCCACACAGATTTAATGAAGCAAAACTCACCCACTGATAGGACGCTGTCTGGATAAGATAGCATTGGCCGTTGATAAAGCTGAATTAAAATATAGCTCCGTGCCAAAAAAATTGGACACTTTTCAAAATTATAAAAATCCATCGTTAATATAGCCATTTCCGTACATCTGTTCAACGTCTCTTTACTAATGCAAGGTATATAGGTCAATATTTGTAACCTCCCTTGTTGATGGGTTGGTCACGTGACATGCAAC
>JAUELE010253598.1:0-10730 GCA_031471655.1 Diodora aspera | reverse complement strand
ACACCTCGGAAAGTGTGGGTATATCTCTCACATACACACGTTTCGACACAAGATGGCCCCTGTCCTAAAATAAGAGTTTATAATTAGTTGGTGACAATTTTGTTGCGAATCGGACATATGGCAACGCCCTTAAGCAACAATGTCATTGTGCCTGCAGCGCTGCATCGTACTTCACTTAATTTTAAGCTGCAGTTTCCTTTTGGTTGCATCTCCCAACTGTATTTTCTTTACTCTAAGTCATAATTTCTTTTTCGTTTTACCTCTATAGGTACTTAATTCTAATTTAAAGCCCGGTAATTTAATTTGTCGTAGGTTTGATGTCAATGAGTTAGTTACACGTGTCACGAGCATGTCAATCGATGGCGGGCATTATCAAAGCTATGGATTTTAGTAGAAGCCGAGAGGAAATGAATTCTCAGTATATAGGAAATTAAACACAAATTAGATTTACATTTCTCAAGCCACTCAACAATGCAAGTCTTGAAGGTCGACATCGAGAAAAGAAATCTTTATTCCACCACTGTGTAAATACATTTCCTTTCAGATATCCCCCTTCATGAAAAGAACTTCCAGAATCGTGACGACTCAACACAATTAAGCTCCAATTGCTTTTTTTTACCGGTTCAGTCTAATCTCATTGTCTCTACACCAATGTAAGAAAAAAATGTAGAACGTGATTTTGTTTTCTTATTATCCCGAGATATATTGTCTGCATGTCTACATGCAGAGGATATAAAAACCTATAAAAAGTTTATTCCTCTAGAACTAGAAAGGATTGGACTCTCTTATAGGTGCATCTTACACAAGTACGGTTTGCCTCAATTTCATATTATAAGTGTTTCCGCAAAAGTTGGGTTGACATAGCGTTTTACGTCGTCGACATAGTCTTTCGGCCATATTATACTGGAGCGGCTCCCGCATTTGTGTGGAGGGGATTAAAGGCGTCATTTTACAGGGGGTCAGGGGGAATACCATCTGAAACTTGGGAATGGTGGACAAAAAAATGCGGTTTGAGCACAGAGAACAAAAGAGAGACAGCAACTTTCAAAAATATAATATAAAGGAAAACGAACACGACCCAAATAAAAAACATGAAAATAAAGAGAAAAAAAGAGTAAAACATCAGCTTGTAATTAGTGGTGTCAAACCCTTAACAAGGAAATGCTGCGCTTGCAGGGTGGAGGATAGATGATGGGAGCGTTGTATCTTCTCGAAACCGGTCGGAACTTGGTTTACGATTCTTAAGAAATGAAGTAAGGTTGTTCTGCAAGTAGTACATGAGTACTCATCTGGGGGGGGGGGGGGGGGATACAGGATTGGGGTAGGCGGGAGGGGGGAGGGGGGTTGAGGGAGGGGGAGGGTGGAGGGATGCGTACATACTAACGAAGCTCATACTCTCGCATTTTTAGAGAAGTATAATTTGTAGTATTTGGTGTGTACTGGCTTATTTCCGTGATATGTGTATATTAAGTTTGATCAATTTACCATCCATCTGTTGCTTGTCAGATTTGGGTGTGGCGCCCATTGGCTCCTCCGCCTATATATAGCTCTTCAGACTTGCTGTGTCAATGATGGGTTTTATGTGAACCTTTTACAATTTCCTGAAGATTTCTTGCAGTGTGAGAAAAGACATTGGGCAAGAATGCGTGTATTTTGACTATCATAATACTTTTGTGACGTATGGATAGAATATAAGTCATTTGCCGCCATAGCATGTCTGGACAAGCTACAAAGTTTATGGGTTAAATGAGATAAATGAGCAAACGCTTTGTCTTCAGGATTTATTGCCAGAAGTTCAGAGCAGTGAGAAGGTCGGCAAACTTGTAAATAGGAGACGAATTTATCTCTAGCAGTTGTTGGTGCTTATCTTGTTGGTGTCTGATCTCATGATAGACTCCGGTTGATATTGATCTGAAGACGACTGGTCTTCTCAACAAACCTAATTACGTGAGAATGTGTTGCTCCTTCTGTGTACAACAATAGTACAACATTTTCATGATGAGGCATGGGTGGCGCAGTGGTTAGCGTGTCGGCCCAGTAATCTGTCAGCCTCTGCAATTGTAGGATCGATTCCCGCCTGAGTACCTCTCTGGCAGCCCGGGGGTGATGCTGTGGTGATATGGTTGAACGACTGCCGAAACATCACTCATTGCGTCATTGAAATCCAGGGCATATGACTCCGCCAACGGATACCTCAGATACCCTGGATTGAACGATCGTCTCCAGGTCGGTGTTTTTACCAATCAGGGAAAACTTGCGTCCAGTCATGTGGCGCGTCCATCATTTTTGCTCCGGATTTCGAGGATGCTCTCACTGATGCACTATCGAAGAGTTAATGCTGAAGGTGTTAGCTGTCGGTCTGGGACAGAGATTATGTTGATGGGAAAACACTACTAAGTGTTACTACTAACTCTAACTTAATCCCTGCTAGCTGTGTCGCCTGTGTGCTACTATTGAGACGCGCGCATCAGTGCGACTAATGAATCAGATAGGAGGATTTCCCCTCCTTCTGCTGGACTGCGTGATCATTCTCTTGAAAGAATATAAGTGTCCATGTTTATCATGAAGGTCAGGCAGAGAAGTAACATGCCGTAGTTTCTAACACTAACTGGCAACATTTGGTTGCTTCCCTGTCCATTCCTAACTTACATTCTGACAGCCAATTGGTTAAGTTCTCTGAAGAACAAACGCAACAGAGCATCATCCAGGTCACAAGAAGGTCATCGAGACCAGCAGCAAAAGGAGGTGAGTTGGTCTCTTGGAAAGTTAAGCAACATGGAGACCTGATAGTGACTTTATCACTCATCGTCTCAGGTTGTGAAGCTATCAGACCTTCAATGGTTCTCCCTGCCTCCCACTGAGACATTGATAATGTCAGTATTGTGGCTTTGCTTTGTAAATTGCCTCAGTCCACCAAGCTGAACTCGGGTACCTAGTCGGAAGGTGATGACAATTATGTAAGTTCACCTCTAGAGCTTTGGTTGTATACTCCCTGGGAAGTTGAGAACTACCGCTGAATGGAAATGGTTCCAATGGCCAGGGTAATAATGTGGGACCTTTGAGCATGCCCTTCTTGGTGCGGAGTTAGTATTACTATAAGATACTCTATTTAATGTGTGTGTTAATCACCCTGTAAAATGTATCCTTTCAATTTTACATCAGTGATATTCCTAACAACAGGTTTCACTGCATCAAATCACTATTTAATGCAGCCACAATACTTACATTTAAAGCCTTGCCATGAGCAAACAAAGAGATGTCCTGGATAAAAAGCCGACTTGGAATATAATCGATTTATTTTGTGACCTTTTCCTTGCCTCTATCCATGTAACACTAGCCGCCAGCATTGTATCAGAGTACTCGATGGCGGGCAGATTTTATGTGAGATTCAAGCTGAGGACAAACTCATTGAAGCCTTCTCTGTAGTTCATGGGTAACTGGTCGGTCTTAGACTTATGTTTACAAAATTGTGATGTCATGAAAATAATTCGAATTATGGATCGAAATATTTTGACGAAACGCAGCACAGAAGTTTATAAATGGTTAGGATAATATTATCTGTTTTGGAAAAATTGCAGGCACAGAATACGTACTTTGGACGGCTTGCACTATTGAGCTATTGAAATCTTTTTAAGGTTTGCGTTATGCGTTAAGCATAAGAATACAAATGTTTTTTGAAGAGATATAGAGATTTGTCGGACTCCAGCTTTCTACAAATGAAGAATGTTACAATATTACTGATTATTGACGCTTCTAAGGAGTTGAACCTATGCAGCAACTAATGACACACACGAGTGAGCGCTCTCCAAACATATCACTTATGGTGTTATTGTCTGTGTTGTAAATGTTAAACGTACAAGGCTGTTTCATCGTCAAGAGCAAAGTACTGTTGAGCCTGTTGTGACGTAACTAGTCAACACAAGAATCAATGAAACACGCTGCAATCCAAAGATTCTTAACCATTCTCAATATTCAGGTGCCACTTGAACCATTTATCACGCCGACAAACTATAGGAATTAAAGACAGCGTCATTCAGAGACCACTCTCTGAAAAAAAATCAACTAAAAGCATTGTGGAATACCATGCATCATCAATCAACATCGCTCGGGACAACAATGAAGGCCTGTCAAAAAGGTTCTCAATGCATAGCAATTTACACTATTTCATTACATTTTCCTATCAATATGAGAAAAAGGATTTTCTGCTAACAAAGCTGCCATACGTTCTTCTTGGATGACATGATATTTCCCAATATTTGCATAACATCTGAGAGGTTATTTGTATCCTGTGGTAATTAGTGTATTAGCATATCCCAAGTTTCCGGGGCTTTGGGAAACCAAGGAAATGCTCTTTATTTCGCTAATGTTTAATGTTACCAAAGAAAGACCAGAAACTGTTAAAGACTCACGATCCATTACCGACAAAATCATTAATCACAATTAACCATTTCACCTCGAAATGTTAAAACCAAAACACTAATTACCTTAAATATTTTATCTAAATTTGCCTTATACTTATACTTTACTTATTACTTACACTTTATATTTAAAGTATAATTAAGTCTTATTTGAGTTAATATTTAGAAACATTTTCCACAACAATTCACATCAAAGAGAGACCTTGTCCCCCAAGGGGTTAAACAACATTACTGACAAGCAAAGGCAATGAATACTTTATAAGCACAATACAGTTTCTTTCTGTTTTCTAAGACTGCTTCCCGGGCATTACCAACACGCTCTCGAGTTGTGTGTGACTTGGAATGTTCACACAGGTGTATCCAGGTGTGCTGCCGCAGTCTCACAACAGAAGGAGTGATGTAAGTTTTAATTTGTATACCTTGCTAAACGTGTGTGCACCACTGGTGATCAGATTGTCAAGATGAAATGATACCTCATCCTATGCAAACATTACTGAGTACCGTCTTTCCTCCTTTCTTTTATAACACTCGAGTTCCAATGAAGTTCTTCTTTTATTTGTGTTGCCAGCATCTTTGAGAGAATGTACTTGTAGACAATGTAAATATGGATGTGCGTGACTTTTCTCCACTTTGCGCAACTGAAGTGTATATAGAAAGTAAAATTGTACCAGAGTATGGTTTACTTATGGCAGATGTAGCATAGTTACTACACGGCACCGCGTTATTTTGGTTTCTTCACAATGGACTTTGTTTTGTTTGTTGAATATCGACTCTGTTTTCTTCGCATGGACTAATACAGTTGCTCTGAGCCAAAAGCTTCTTAGGAATTCTCTTAGCGATCAACTGGCTAACCTCGAGCGCTACAAGTACGTCTTGGTTCAAAACCTGACGGTGCACACCACCGTGTTGTATATGTATGCTTTAGTGTCCCAGATTTAAATTAAGATAAATATGATTATAAATACTGTGTCGACAATTCACTCTAATAGAGAATGCTAACATTTCATGTAACAGCCGTCATTGGGGTACTGGTCAGTGCTGTGTGGTGGAGCTTACTAACGATCTGCCATGTTCAACAGGATTTCTCGATATCTTTCGTGGGCCTCTCGGCGCTCTATGCAGCTCTGCCCCCTTCCGTAGCCATCTTCTTACAAAAAGTGACAGTTTCATGCATTCATAGTAGATTACTGCAATAGGTCGGCTCCTCTTTGGTATCAACAAACACTAAATTACAACATGTACAAAACACAGCTTCCCGTATTGTCACCAAGTCCTCAAACTAGTATCACATTAAACCAGTTCTTAAGGAGCTTCACTGGCAGCCAGTCAAGGAACGAATTGACTTCAAATATCTGTGCCGCATAAAAATGTCCTGCATATTTGAGTGACCTCTCCACACCTGCGATTATACAAAATTGTCTGAAACTATGTTGCTAACCTTTCATGCTACTTCCATGGCTCTTCTGAAATATGCAAAATATAATCATAAACAAAACCTTAGTTAGCTTTACAGAAGAATGCAACTAACAAAAATGCAAGATTACTTATTTCGGCATGATTTTAGTTTCATCGTATTGTCTGTCATGGTTTCGGTTATTGTTGTGACAGTTGAGCAAGATTCTTAATTTGGACTCCTCAGAGCAAAGGTGTTCTTATAGCGGTGTACATTAAGTTAGATCTACGTCGAAGAATACAGTTCGTGCTATGATGTTAATATTTATTATATATTTTTGATTGTAATATAGGTGAACATTCGGTGTTAGTATTAATAATAATTATGATCGTCTTTGTTTGTTGTTTTGAGAAATGATATGTCGTCACTGTTTACTGGAACTACGTATACGTTCGTCATTAGACAACGCGCACACAAGGAACGTTGGTAAATATATGTAGTACTACATGCGAACCTACAAGTTAATTTATTTACTTGTGAAACTTGTTTTGCAATAACATCGGTAGCGATTGGTCGCTGTGTTTTCTGCCTTCTAGTTTAATTTATTGGGACAGTTTTGGTGTGGCGACCAGGTCGGTCTAGTCCCATATAACAACTTCAGGAAATAGTTTTAATGTAATCTGTGGTTTGTTTTCACTTGCCAGTCCATTGCAGAGCAAGGACAACTTCCATCGTAAGATGTTATAAATATTTTTGCAAAATTCATAGGGACGACCCTCAACACTGAACGCAATAAACAATTGCTGACAGATCACGCTAGTTATGACCTGTTTTCATGATTCTCATAAATATTTACAATGTGTTACTGTATGTGTTTGAATGAATGACAGAAGAGCTTAGTTACAGCAATACTGATTATAAACAGCCACACATTTGCGTAAGGCCGTAAAACCGACAACATACCTGTCAACATTTGTACAGCACGGAGTACAACATCCAGTCTTGGTGTCACACGAGCAAAGTTTGACTATAATATATCTCATTTGTAGAAACATTGCGAAACATTTGAATGAAGAATAATTGTTTGCAGATGACCGTACAGCGTTAAGTTCGAATACACGTGTTGAAAAATTGTGTGTAGTTGTGTTTGCCACACTGTCCTATTATATTTGATAAATAGGTTCGTATTCCATTTCTGGGGTATGTGAGAGATATACCCACACTTTCCGAGGTGTATCGGCTGATATCCCGACAGTTTTGGTCTTGTCTTGTCGTGATATCAGTCGATACACCGAGGAAGTGTGGATATATGTGTCTGATACTCCACTCCGGTCGAGTTATAATCATTACACGGAAGTATATTTCACATTATAATTTTTGTACATATTTGCCAAGAATGTCTCTAAAAATAACCACCCAAAGGAGGCCTCACGTGTACTGTGACGCATTCGCATTCGGCTCGTAAAGCTCGTGCAGCAAATGCGCGGGTTGTTTACTATCTCCGTTTAGGGCGTACGTGCTTACTAGAACTCTATAGCCCATTTTCAGCATTGTGATCTGATACACCTACAATTTTGCTGATACACCTACACCTTTGATCGCAAAAGTGTGCTGTATCCAGATATACACCTACAATTTTACAAACGAAACCTTGGCGACGAGACCGGAAGTGGGGTATAAGCTTATGCCTTCAATTAAACAGGATTGTCTGCGATGTGCACATGTACTAAAATAGGGTCATGCTTTAGCCGTGCAGGTACCGGGACGAAAAATCTTTTGTTCAGAAATTCAAATATTTGGGGGTTGAAATATTCCATGAATTGCCTTTTGGTGTTCATACCTTTGAAGCATTTATCACAGAATATGGGAGTTGTGGTTAAATGACAACGTACGCGCATATCACAGTTCATATCATTATGAAAACATAGGCTATCGAATTACCCCCAGAGATAAATAATATAGTCATTAGCAAGAAATAAATTGCGTTATATGTAATGAGATTCGAATATTGTTCCCTGACGGGATCTTGACGTGCAAATATGGTATTGCCTAATAAAAGCCTTTCTACTCGGAAACATTTCCTGAAGAACATGCATGTTATTGACGGGCCATTGAAAAACTTACAATTCATGTCAACCTGCACGCAAACGTGTGTTGAATAATGCCGAACAGGGATATTCTTATTTTCATGTTTTTATGAAGTCTACTCGTATCATATAATAAATATAATAAATTTCAATACCAATTTAGAAACCGTTATTCTACCTTTATACAGCATTAAAATGAAGCAATTCATTAAGACATTTTGTCCAACATGAAAACATAGTGAAACAGTGGAGAGCCCCGTTTCACAAAGCAGAATTAACCGTAATGTCCTGAGATCACACAGAGCTGCAGTTCCTTCCACAAAACAACGTCCTGCAGTATTGCAAGTCTTGAAATCCTCCTTTTTAAATGGACGGAGTAGCACAGGTTTGCTGTACGTAAGGTCGTTTGTAAAACTTGGTCAAGGAATATTTTAGTCTGCCTTCTATTAGAAGAGCAAGGTTGCAATGTACCGATCACAAATTACGTGGAGTGGTGATATTTCTACTGTTGGCTATGGTTAGCATGACATGCACATTAATATTTTTGAGAAAAATACAAAAACATTGATGCTTCTTGAGCACTCAAGCGCATTTAAATAGCAGGACTGACAATGAATTCATGGGACAAGTATGGATTATGGGAAACTTATGGGTTAAAGAGCTTTTGCGATTTCACATAAACGGTTTATTTTTAGTTTCAAAATACGTTGGACTCACAAATCAAATTTCTGTCACTGTTGTGAATGGAGAAGGTTTGAAAATGTCAGTTATTATATGCCGATGTGTTGTACAATGCAGAGGGTTTAAAGATGTCACTTATATGCTGATGTGTTGTACAATGCAGATTTAAAGATGTCACTTATATGCGGGTGTGTTGTACAATGCAGGTTTAAAGATGTTACTTATATGCTGATGTGTTGTACAATTCAGGTTTAAAGATGTCACTTATATGCCGATGTGTTGTACAATGCAGGTTTAAAGATATCACTTATATGCTGATGTGTTGTACAATGCAGGTTTAAAGATGTCACTTATAGGCTGATGTGTTGTACAATGCAGGTTTAAAGATGTCACTTATATGCTGATGTGTTGTACAATGCAGGTTTAAAGATGTCACTTATATGCTGATGTGTTGTACAATGCAGACGGTTTGAAGGTGTCAGTTGTTATATGCTGATGTGTTGTACAATTCAGCTATATGCTGATGTCCATGCGGAAAAGTAACACGAGTTTGGAATAAGACCAAAGCAAAACCAAACGCATGTTGCATGTGTAAGCTATATACATTCAAGAGAGCGTTGTTGTAGCATGACGGAACCAGATGACCCATGACAGCAGAGACTTTTGACGAACAGTGACACAACGACGCATGTTGGAAAAGAGGTTGAAAGTTTTGTTTATTTGTTTCGTTTCTTTTGGATGTCAGTATAGAACGTAGCCTACAAGATAGTGTAGAACACTGGATACAGCGTCAAACTTAAAATACAACACAGTCAAGAGAGTGTGATCTGTGAACACACATTTTCAAAAGAACTGCGCTCGCGTCCTGGCGATAAAACACGGAACTGCTTTGGCACTTCCCTTGTACACTGACATTGATCGTGCATATCTTGGTTTTGAAACATTCAGCGGTAACACAAGATTAAACCAACAACTTTTCAAAGATCATTTCATTGTATTTGCAGAGCACAAATGGTCTTATTTCGGTTTTATCAGAGGCCCCGACTCGTTATCAGTGAATTATGCTTGAGCACATTCCGTGTAGTTGTCGGAGTAAGATCAGGATGTTTCTCTCGTCCGCTGCCTGAAACCTCTTCCTGCTGATGGTGGGGACACTTTTACCGATCAGAGAACATCGGAACTCAATTTTAAAGGCATGGAAGCGTCCATAACTCATACATCTTAGTCGAGATGGTGGAAGAAATCCACTTTAGCAGATCGATCGGGTGAGGTAGTTAGTGCCACGCTAGGACATTTATATCACTCTTGATTTAAAATAAATCTGGAGCTCATAAAATATTTGGTGCGTTTTTGTACACTTTTTCAATTATTTGCAAGCAATGTGAACAGTCAATCTTGAATTTCAAGACACATTGTAAAGTATTAAACGAATAACAATTACTGTAAAAACATCGACTTTGAATTATTTCACAACTACGTTCACTATTATTTGTGAGTGAATGTCGATGATTCCCGTTCTGTATGACATTCTAGGCGCTGTGAAACGTCAAAACTCTATCAGGATTATTGTAGCTCCTGAAACGGTTTTAGACATTTGATTGATATCCTTCTGCTGGTACTCGTGTAGGTGGTTTCATAAAGACATTTCGACTTCAAGGTGAAACAACAATGTAATGTCAAACTTCCTGCATTTCATTTAAGTGTATCTGTCCTTTTTCAATAAAACCACGCACTGTCTACACTGAACGAAGACGTTCAACGTATAATATATATGAAAGGTTGCGACTTGTTGCAAGTCATCATAAGATGAACCTGCATCAAGGAAATGGTTATATTGGCATTTCTGTGCAAAACACAAACAAACTAAACAGAATTGTAAAAATTGGAGGAAAAATCTCTAACAGTGTGTTTTACAGTCTACATGTATCTGTAGTGCATGACAGGCAGGTGCTCTCTACAGCAAATAAGATCCTAAATGATCACTCTTTTACCCTCTGGTCGCCGTTATGTGGTTCCTAGATTTAGAACAAATAAGGCTAAACATTATTTTATTCCGTTAAGTATAAAGTTTTTAAATTCTCGTTCGTAGCTTACATTTTTTAAAGCTGCACATTTAGTAATGGGGCGTTGAGTGTTTTAAATGGGGTTTTT
>JAUELE010253587.1:0-10730 GCA_031471655.1 Diodora aspera | reverse complement strand
CACCTTTTGTCACGCTCTGATAAGGTACAACCATCTTTAAACACCATGATTTCAGTTCTGTCATTGTTTACGGTCATGGCCTTAGTCCCAATTACCCCAAGGAATAAATCCTATATATTGGTTGAAGGCATCTGGGAATTTGTCCCTGAACCTCCAGACACTGCATGACAGGATCATCCATCTGTTTCCATGATTTCACAGAATAAACGGTATGCTTGGTGTTGGTTGGACTTTCAGATGTCCACCTCTTCATAAAAAAAACTAGAACAACTCTCCTGTAAAGCCATGCACAGGCAAGGACCCCTTCATCAAGAATGAGTACTGAAAAGTTCTGAAATCAAGAAGTAACAAACATGAATAATACATATTTTTTTTGACAGAACACAAATTAGCTTGTTTTTCATCATATAAATGAGTTGAGTTGAATATTTTATGTTGCAAGGGCAATATTTCAGCCATAATTGAATATTTTATGTTGCAAGGGCAATATTTCAGCCATAATGCAACATGATGTGCAAGGTGCACATCGAGCAAAAAGACAGTTCATAAAAGGGATCGATAGAAAGGCAAGTGAAAGAGAAAGAAAAATGAAAGCAAAAGAACCCCATTTTAGTCACCTTGTACGACAAGGCCACAAGCATTGGATTACTGAGGCACTATTATATCTAAGTGACATAACGTCACTCCCCGGAAGCCCTAATCTCTGAAAAACAAATTGTAGTTATTATAGTGCCCATGAAAGATTCCATATCATTTCACTTTATTAAACATAAACGAGCAATGTAATCTACTTGAAGCAAATTATAATACTAATTTCCTGAGACACTGGGATTTGTGGCTCACAGTGTCATCTACATCATACTGATTTTCAGATTCAATCTCCGAATGAGATTCAAGGATCAAAGAGGGGAACCGCGACAGGATTCAAACCCACAACTGCCATCTCTGTCATATTTCTATGTCAGGCTAATCACTGCACTCTATTGGGCCCATATAGGACTCATTACTTTGGTCTTAATCATAAAATCCATAGACTCTACTCTTGCAATCCAAACCAACGTATTCAGCACAAAATAGCAACATCAAATATGTCTGAACATCCTACTCAGTGTTGTGACATAACACTTGCCGGGTTGCCCAGGGCAAATGAAAATCATAACAGGCAAGTAGAAGTTTCATCTTGATTGCCATTACTGGACAAGCAGATTTTCCAGAACAAGCTGACCATCTTAAAGTTATTGCCCCCAAGGCATGGTATAAAAAAAATACCATGGTGAAAAACATCTGAAATGATAACTGAACACGATTCTGCCAAATATTATCACCTGAAACTCTTCCCTATTGCCCACACAAGTGTTTGTAACTGTAAGTGGTTCAACAAAAGAGCAACCCCAAGCTATTTGTATCCATATCTGGACATGAAGTTTGACCAATCAGCCAATTAATTATGGGGCAAACTATAATTTACAGACTTAACTTTAAAGATGTTTCAAAAACATTTAATAATTTTTTCATTCAGCATAAGATGAACACTTCACATTCAACTGCTTAATTGAACTGAAAAGAAAAGAATGATTTATTAGTTGTAACCCACGCTTACTGCAATCACTTGCTTCAGTTTGTGTTATGTTGTAGGCCAGGGGTCAGCTGAATCTGATGGCAAGTGAAATTTATTCAGGGCAATAAATGTTTATGTCCAACTTACACTGATGTCATCCTCGAAATCCAGGGCACAATGACACCGCCAATGTCCGTCATATACCCTGGAATCACTCCTATTCAACATAGTCTTTATGTGTTTATGGAAAGTCTTAACTGGCTGAATGTGAACATCCAATGAAATGTCACATTAATTGCACAAGAAGTAACTCTTGATTAATTTAAACACATAACTTTGTTACTTCGCCGAGTGTTAGGAGAGACGTGCCACATGATTGGACGCAATCTTTCGCTATGGAAGCTTCACTGGTTGGTCAAAACATCTGCCTAGAGACAATCGTTGCGAATAGGAGTGATTCCAGGGTATATGACGGACATTGGCAGAGTCTGGATTTTCGAGGATCACTGATAGTAAGTGGTCCAAAAAGTTAAGTTACATCAGTGTACTCAGCTCACCTGGTATCTGGCTTCATGAGCTTCACGAGCAGACCTCTTCATGAACAGCTTACCATGACAAGAGCAGACATTAGATTCCTGTTTGTGCCGCTTCGTAATGTGTCTCAGTTTCTTGGCTCTGCTGCTGAAGGTTTTGCAACAGAAATCACAGGACATAATTGAACTGTCATTGTCTTCCTCGTCATAGTCATGTTCACGTTTGATCTTCTTCCTTGCATGTATAAGATTCACAGTCAGTTTAACAGGGGATCGTTTTGCAAGTCTTTCAGAACTTCTTTGCTTGGGAGATTTGGACATCTTGTTGCTTCGTCAGTGAAAAGAAATCTTCATTTCCTGTCGCTAAAGTTGTGGAAGTTTCAATGATATTATCATGCCAACAGATACTGTGAATAAATAAAATAGCTATTGTTAATAAAGTTACTCAATAAGTGGTAAGCAGCAATAATATTTTAGCACTGAAAATACCATTTTCAATAATACTGTCATATGCAATACGAAATCACACGAGAAGACAGTAATCATATGAAAGAGTGAGTGAGTGATTTGGGTTTTTATGTGGTTTTCTGCAATCTTTCACGTCATCGTGATCTCGCCAACATCACATCGGTGTCGGGGCTAATGTCTCTCCGTGCCGCAAGAGAGGTACCCGGGCGGGACTCAAACCACAACTGCCAACCTGGCAGATTGCTGAGGCCACGCAATAGCCACTACGCCATTCCCCGCCCCCTTATATGAAAGAGAAGTGAATACCAATTTTAGTAATGTTTTACCTTCAACCCCATGTAGCCTAATTGGCACTCTCTGTTCCCTGAGATGCCTTATGGAAATGTAATATTTTGGTGCCAAAATATCATTGAGGCTATGTTTTCCAATTGTACGCATGCGCTAAGGTTTACTGGGCATGTGTACAATAGGAAAACATGTCCAGAATTTCAAATTTGCTGCTTTAAGACAGGATAAATGTATGAAGATTTTGACTATAAAGTGTGACACTGACAATGAGAGTTAGGTAGATTTGTAACGAAAAGATTCAGGAATCGATGCATGCCAGTATTTTTTATGGGAACTCATCGAATTATTTTTAATAAATATTTGATAAAGTCAACCATACGTCAGGCTAAATTTCCAGATAGGAACTAGATCTAAGAAGCTCATGTTCTTGGTTGTGATGGGAGTAGAATGTTTTTACAGCTCTCAGCCAGCTCTAACCCCCAAATCTCTATTGCTGTTGAGCGGGGAGAACAAAAGGAACTCTTGCCTATTATATACTTAAATGTTATCATGCAATTAGGCCACGAACATCAATTGAAAAATGGACAATACGGAAATCAGCTCGTGATCGAAATTAGAACAGAAGTAGGCCATCATGGCGGATGATCGAAATACGAACACACATTCTGTTTTCGATATATCAAGTTAGCAACTAAAACGCAGAATCTGAACAACAAAACTATTCTGTAAAAATATATAACCCACATCTGCCTACATGCGACTTCTAATTACTTTGTATATCTTTGATACAAGATAAAACTAGAAAAATTAAGGGAAAATCTTCCAGTGGGTTGAGAGAACTCTCTCGTAATGGAGGCTAGAAATTCTCACTAATGAAAAAATAAATCTTTAAATATGTTATTGGGAATCAAACCAAAGTTACACAAAACTATTATTATGAAACAGTGGCTAGACATTATCGTAAAATAACAATGTTGAAAAAATAAGACGTGAACGTTTAGTTTTCAGCCAAAAGGTTTGTTAATAACACGTGAATCACGTTTCGCTTTAGCTAAAATGATGTATTCTAAATTTTAACATGTTTGAAGAAGGAGAGTGTATCAAGGGCGATAACGCTAGTGGAAATCAGCAGCTGAAACTGAATTTCAGAACAAGAATATTTGTCCAATCGTTTGTTAAGATTATTTGTCTTTCCAAGCTTTTGTCAAAAACAACAACCAATCGTTCAATGGGGCTTGCAACGTGTCGTCATTCCTCAGCCATTTAAATTATTTGTGGTAGAGGCCTACCCAGAAAAATGTGGCGGGAAATACAAAACTATCCCTAAGTAGGCAGGACATGCTAATTTTAAAATTGTGTATAATATAAGAATGTTATACATCAAATTAAAGCTCTTTTCAAGTGAAACACAATGCTGTAAAAAAAATTGAATTATCTTTGTTAGTCTTGTAGTTATGACCTTACAAAGATTACCAGGGGGTGATTATTTTCTGCCGGCTACTTAGATGTATCCATATATCACTGATTATCAACATGGCAAGTCAGAAATAGTTTATATTGAGGGGAAATCACAGTTATGTATCATTCAAACTACATCAGTGTGAAATAATTTGAAGGCTTTAACCTGATATGAAATTTGCATTTTCATTTACTGTTGGCGAATTGGTGCCTTACTCCAAGGATGTGGGGTCGATTCCTGACAGGAAACTCAACCCAAAAAGATACCAGAATCCGTATTTTATTAACAAAGTGTAATCTCAAATATAACAAACATGTTAGTCATTAAACTGATATAATTCTCACAGTATATATTATTGTGGAAGTATTATTTCCAGGTCTCCGACTTTCTGGTCCTCGAGAAGCTTGTATGAATAAATGTCCTCATCATTCTGGTACTTGATGTTGAACCAAGCCGGAAAACCGGGGACCTAATATACATAGAAAATATTTATTAGAGTGAGTGAAATGAATTTTAACGTTGCAGTGGGCAATGCTTCAGCCATCACTGAATGTGTAAAAGGCACATCAAGAAAAAGGACAATCCAGGATCAATAACAAGGAAGTGACGGCAACAGATCCTCATTTAAGTCAGTGTTTACGACAAGCATCAGGATAATGGGGCCCTATTCTTTCTTGTGTCACCCCTGAGGTATATGTATTAGAAAGAGAACCCACACGATTATACAACAAGCTACAATCGCCACAAAACCATCATGGCATGCATGTTAGTCTACAAAGAATGCTCTAAATATGAAGTATGAAGTGATGTGAAAATGCAAATGTGTCGACAAAACTTAAATACAAGGTAGGAAATGGAATAGCAGATAAAGCATGAAGCACAAGAGATGAACAGAGTGTTCCAAGAAAGTAACATTGATATACATGACAGTGTTGAAATTGACGAAGGCCCTGGGTTCCCACAGACTTTCGCCTGCGTGAGTACAATGGAACGAGCCCCTGACATTGTATCATATCATTCCATCTTTAATTTTGACCACTGCATGATGTGCATAAGTGTACCTGTGATATAACTTGCCCTGGGTAGGAAACTCTCTCTGTATTTCCATCCTTTTGCTCCTCAAACCAGTGAAGAACCTTCTTCCCCACTAAGCCCCCATTATCACTCTCACTGATACAGTTGTTCTCCTCCTGTTGGTAAGCGCAATCGATTAGTGTCTTCAGATTGTTGGTCATCTCCTCGATGGTTAAAGATCTCCTCTTTCCATCAACAACTTTAGTTGCAGCATACACTCCCTTCTGGCCTTGCTGTCCAAAAACATGTTGACGGAAATTCAGTTGGGATCGAAGAGCTTCTTTCTTCACACCAACAGTTGTCAATTGCATCAGCTTTTGCTCAACTTGCTTGCCAGTTTGCCACAAACCAAAATGGGTCATTTGAGATGTATAGTTTTCTAGTCTCTGAAGCTTTCTCTGTCTACATTCTCTCTGCTCTGCCTTCTTTTCTTCAATTCTTTGTTTTCGAGCCCTTTTGATCTCAGCCTGTCTTTCTTGAAATTTCTGTCTGACTGTCTGAACACTGTATCTTGCTGATGCTAGAACCTCAGACAAAGCATCTTCACTCTTCTCATGCAGCCATGCTGATGTCTTATTAAAAGTGTATGCAGCATAAGCTTCAGCTGCTATGGTTGATATGGCGGGTTTACTTCTTGTCAACTGATCAAAGAAACCAAATACACTTTCGGCAAACTTGTTGTGGAGAGGTACGGCAGATGTTCTGCGTCGAAGATTTTCATCTTTATCCAGTCCATCCAATTTTCCACCACCAAGATGATCTTTGAATTGATGCTCAGAAACTTTGGCTAGTGCGGACAATACGACAGATAAAACTGTCTCCACAACATCATCATGCTGCCATTCTCTTAGGAGGCTATCGTAGATGACATTCTTACTGATCCATGTTTCTTCTCCAAAGATGAGCATGCTACCACTCATGAATTCCTGAGGGTTGAGCGCAGCCTGTTTCAGAAATTCAACCACTTGATGATATGTTCTGTTCATGTCCAGGATATGCACATTCTTTTTTTCAATCTGTGTCCACAAAGGCTCTGTGACAAATTTTGAAACTAGACCAAAGGCCTTGACACCTGCCAAGTATTGTGGGACTTCAAGGTCATGCAAAACAGCTTTTAAGAGTCTGTTATCATGAAAATCCTTCAGGTAGTTTAGGATCTGATCTTTCAAGAAGAATAAGGCAGCCGAGTTGGAAAAAAGTATATTGAACCTGTGTCCCCTGTATGGCAATAGAGGGAGGCTTGACAGTTTATTTTCTTTCAAAAATGGATGAACAATGTCCATGAAAGTCCCATGACAACCGGCACATTCATCCCCACCCCTGGAAAAGGCCTTGCTGGCTGTACGGACAAGTCTTGCTGTGCCAGATTCGGTTGACTTCATGAAAGACTTGTCATATATAGGTTTCTCATCTGGAAACACTGCGCCTTCGGTCTCCATGGCAGCAGCATTAGCAGCATCCGCCATGTGAACTAGACTGTGGAGACCACAGAAGAAGTTGTGTACGTTGGACAAAGATAATTGATCATTTTCTGGGAGTGCATCATAATTTTCCACAATGGCTGGCAGTATTTCTTTACGATATTCTTGCAGAAGATTGTGAAACTTGGCCTCAGTTGCAGCTTTGTCAGACATCGTGGAGGATATGTTGTACAACAGACGTTTGGAAATTTCATTGTCAGTACATTTAGCATTCTCGTCAATGTCACACAGGACATCCTGAAATGCTCTCAGTACATGCTCTGACGATTTGGTCTCCAAATCCCTCATACCCAAAACCCACTGTGACCCTAATCTGTCTGAGAGGTGAAACCCTTGTATTTTTTTCCCATATTTGGAAGTTTCATCCGACATTAGACAAATGTTGTTATCCTTTGTCAGCTGTTCACCTATTTGCTTCTGGGCGCACACTAAGCGAGCAATGTTCATGTTTTTCACAGTGGAACATGAGGGCAAACGGTTAGGCCTGAGGGCTGTCATTCCCAAAACAGTTTCTATGACTTTAGGGATCTTTGATGTAGCAACATTGCAATCCAGCAAATCGTAAACACACAGCGTTAGTTTCAATGTAAAAGACCGTGTCTCTTCATCATACAAGTTGATAATGGAATCGTCATCTTGTAGAAGGGACTGCAACCACTCGTTGGTTTCCCTCTCCTCAATTATCTGTTGTTCAAGTTCTGCAATCTTCAATTCCATATCTGAAATTTTACCCTCATCATCACATTGTCCTTCTTCACAGTTTTTAGTATCCTCTAAGCTATCATTCAGTTTTTGTACCTTCTGTCTATAATATCTCTCTCTTTCTACAGTCCGCTTCATTTCTGCTGATTTATTCCTATACACATCCTTTAAAGCATCTTTCTCTTTTGAAAGCTTTAAATTTTCAGCCTTTAGAGTCTCAACTTTATCAGCTTTTTTAGCTGAGGCCATTTGAGAACGTTTCAGTTCAAAGTTTTCTCTTGAAAGACCCAGAACTTTAGTTTCAGATTGTTCAAACTTATCTGTCAAGCTAGCTAATTCTGCAGAAAGTTTGTAAGCTGCTTCAGCATGTGCATCACCTACAAAGCTAGAAGGATCTGGGTCAACTAGTTCTTTTGTGATTTGCTTTTCCCTTTTGGACCAACCATGTGGAAATTTAAATTCTTCTGAGAGAAATGACATATACTTTTCATAAATGGAAGGTTTGCTCTTATTCTTACCAAAACATGAATTTCTTCTCATCACTTCATCAAGACGGTGCTCGTATGCTCGTTGGGATGGTATGCTATCACTTGAGCAGTGAAGTTGCTGAAGCCACACAAATGTTTCCTTCCTACCATGTGCTTTACAATAATTTATTACGGTAAAGTTTGTTAGTATCTTTTCCACAGAATGTTCACTTTCCATTGTCTTTCATTTAAATAGTAGTACATACACTTTAATTATTGAATTTTTTCTGCAATTTGTTCAGTCTTGACTTCAACTCCTCCACAGTTGCTTTTAATTTGCTTAATCTGATACATTCACGTGTAAGTCGGTCATTGCCTTCCTTCATCTTTTGATTTTGCACTGTGAGAGTGTCCACTTTGGAGTTCAATGTAACAATTGTTTGCTTCAGTTCTTCATTTTCAAATTGTAAACACTTTAATTCGTGTTTCACAGAATACAGTTCATCATTGTCAAAAATTTCATCAGCAAGGGATTCAGAAATATATTCAGTGCTTGCACTGTCTTCACTATTTAGAGAAATGGAGGGAGAAGGGGTAGAGCGAGAGAAACTACTGTCAGCATGATTCTGCAAGGAAAAACCACCACCATTGGATCACAGAGGAACATATCTTCTTAACAATAGTAGCTACTCGTCTCTTTTCGTAACCCGCCAGAGGACTCGTATGCCTCCCATTGCCATTTTTGATAAGACCCACCTCAGTCCAGCGCAAAGCGACTACAAGAAGAAACTGGTTTGAAAACTACTGCAGGGAAAGATAACTCGCTTTGCGCCTTCGCTTGACAATATTCCGGGAAAGCGATGTTATTAAATAAATCATGTTATGCTCTAAAAATCATACAATTTCAGGCTTAACAGATGATCACATTTGAGTTAAAAATCACCACGCAAATTAATTAAAAAAACTTTCGATGGAACTATTTGCTTGTATCACGTCTAAACATGCGCCACAAATTTGCTTGGTAAGACTGGGCGTAATCAGTAAAAGGCTTATATGAATTCGTACAACACCCATTCGGATTGTTATTCCTCCGCCATGCGTAAATTTCTCACATGTCAGGTCTCGAGAGGCATACGAGTCCTCTGATAGATCATGGAAAGCGACGAGTAGCTACGATTGATCTTCTTAACTGTAAACATATGAATGCAATTTAACTGGGTCTTGTTAAGCATAAAATATATTCTGCCATCTGAAAAAAGCTGTCCTGATCTTGCAAAATATTATTTCTTTTACAACCCCAGTTTTACTATCCATGAATTTTTGCTCTATCGTGTACCATCAATGGTATTTATAGCAATGATCGTTATGATATACCCGTGGTTATACATCGTTCTCTTCATTTTTAATAACCACTTAAAAGTGGACTGAATGATGAAAATAAGGTGAAACTATAATTCCAGAATTTACTAACTCTAAATGTATTTCAACTAACATGATTAATATGATAATCAGATATATTTCCTCTGTGAACAAAGCAAAGATATTACTGCATGCAATACAGATGAAAATTAATGGCCACAACTAGGAAATATCTATGACTACTATCAAGTTCTATAGCAGATCTATGAAATGAAAGTTTGTCAAGGGGGGGGCAAATTGTTCTTGAAAGTGAGCCAGACATAAAACAGTTTTCTGACTTTATCGAGGTATACTTTTTCGCTATTAGTATTACTATGCCATGCTCATTGAACAACACACAAGCTACATTTAATATTCAACATCTACACATTTACATAAAACATTGTGACTCCTTTACATTATCCCTGTCATGGCTCAATATGAGAAACTTTAAATAGACAGTTTACAAAAAGTTATGAATCTATATTTAATATAATTTAATTTAAAAAAGGTAAAAATAATATGAATCTATAGTGAACACCAAAAGAAACGCGAATCAACAAGGTATGGGAAACATGATGTATTTTGTTTCAGCAGGTATAAACATAATAATAATGGATACAACACAATACGTTAGTAATAAGAAAGAGTTAGTTCTCTGGACATCAGACATCTACTGTATCCATCAACACAACAGCACGTGACCATGCTGAAGTCAACTGAAGTATGGGTAAACCTCAATACCTGGTATGGGCACCATTTGCATTCACAACTGCGACACACCATCTGTGCATGGAGTGAATAAAGCGGTTGATAGTGTTCATTGGGATGTGACGCCACACCTGCAGGATGGTAACCTCAAGCTGTGCAGCTGTCCTTGGCCTCGGACGCGCCATGTTCAAACGTCTCTGCAATTCATCCCACAAGTGTTCAATAGGGTTGAGATCAGGACTAACAGCCGGCCAGGGCATGTCAGGGAAGTTGCCATGTCTTACAAAAAACGGTTCAACATGTGGCCTCAACACCTGATTGATGTAACGCTGAGCAGTGACACCATTGCCCCTGCCAACACCAACGTTCTGAAAGATTACAAGGTCAGTTCTCGGATTTAATCCTATTCCACCCCAAACCATGACACTAGGACCACCCACGAGTTACGTTCAAGGACACACGGGTCATGATAGGGCTCACCGCGACGTTGCCATACTCTAAGACGTCCATCGGGTGGATCAACACAAAACCGACTTTCATCAGAGAACAGAACTCTTCTCCACTGCTGATGACGCCAATTCAAGCGTGCTT
>JAUELE010253576.1:0-10731 GCA_031471655.1 Diodora aspera | reverse complement strand
CCTTCCCCGTTTTCTTTATCTCTCCCTGTTTCATTCCCTTTATCTCTCTCTTCTTCATTCCCGTCATCTCTCCCTTCATCATTATTTTTATCTCTCCCTTCTTCATTCCCTTTATCTCTCCCTTCGTCATTCACTTCATATCTCCCTACCTCATTGCCTTTATATCTCCCTTCTTTCCTTTAATTTCTCCCTTCTTCTTTCCCGATATATATCCCTTCCGCATTCCTTTATCTCTCCCTTCTTCGTTTCCTTTATCTCTTTCTTCTTCATTCCCTTTATCTCTCCCTTCTTCATTTCCTTTATCTCTCCCTACCTCATTCCCCTTATCTCTCCCTTCCCCGTTTTCTTTATCTCCCTGTTTCATTTCCTTTATCTCTCTCTTCTTCATTCCCGTCATCTCTCCCTTCTCAATTCCCTTTTTCTCTTCCTTTTTTGTTCTTTTTATCTCTCTCTTCGTCATTTCCGTTTGTCTCCTTTCTTTGTTTCCTTCTTCATTCCCTTTATCTCTCCCTTCTTCAAGTGCTCTGTATCCCCCTTCTGCATTCCCTTTATCTCTCAATTCCCCTTATCTCTCCCTTCCCCGTTTTCTTTATCTCTCCCTGTTTCATTCCCTTTATCTCTCTCTTCTTCATTCCCGTCATCTCTCCCTTCTCAATTCCCTTTATCTCTTCCTTTTTCATTATTTTTATCTCTCCCTTCTTCATTTCCTTTATCTCTCCTTCCTTCGTTACCTTTATCTCTCCCTTCCTCATTCACTTTGTGTCTCCCTTCTTCATTCCCTTTATCTCTCCATCCTCATTCCTTTCATCTCTCCTTCGTTTCCTTTATCTTCCCTTTCCTTGCTTTTTATCTCTCCCTTCTTCATTCTGTTACTCTCTCCCTTCTTCATTCCGTTTATCTCTCCTTCTTCATTTCCTTTATCTCTCCCTTCTTCATTCCCTTTATCTCTCCCTTAGTCATTCCCTTTATATATCCCTACCTCATTCCCTTTATATTTCCCTTCTTTTCCTTAATCTCTCCCTTCTTCTTTCCCGATATATATCCCTTCCTCACTCATTTATCTCTGCCTTCCTCATTTCTCTCCCTTCTTCATTCCCTTTATCTCTCCCTTCTTCATTTCCTTTATCTCTCCCTACCTCATTCCCTTTATAGCTCCCTTCTTTCCCTTAATCTCTTCCTTCTTCTTTCCCTTTATATCTCCCTTCCGCATTCGTTTATCTCTCCCTTCCTCATTCCTCTCAATTATTCAATCCCTTTATCTCTCCCCTCAATTCCCTATATCTCTTCTTATTCATTGCTCCTATTTGCACTCATTTCCTTTATGGCCACGTTTCGCATTCCTCATTCATTTTATTTCCCTCTTCCACATTTCCCTTATGTCTCCCTTTCGTATTCCCTTTATCCCTCTCGTCACCATTCCTTCTCTCTCTCTCTCTCTCTCTCTTTCTCTGTCGCTTTAAAATGTAGCACAAGTGTAGATATTGTATATATTTTAATGACATCACTTGATGATACATATCGTGCAACAGGTAATAAACATAAAGGTGTGTGTACTTACTCTAACATACACCAGAACAACAATTGTCTATTTAGAAACTGAAATAGACAGACATTTGCTAATACGCACTATAGACAAACGTCATGTTTTTTGTTTTGTAATGTTATTGGAAGACAATACCACCAAGTCAAAGTGACCAACTATTGCATTTATCAGAATGTTTTATGCTGGTAACAATCTCCAAATGGTAGGATGTAGGTAGGTTATTGGAAGAAACTGAGGATATCTTTTGGTTCGTATTTCAAGTGCGTCTATTAATACCACATAAATCAAATCTTTGTATTATTCTAATATAGCAAGATATAGCTTTTTGTGACTGTTACTGCTGTTACTACTACTACTAGTAGTAGTAGTAGTAGTAGTAGTGGACAAAGTAGTAGTAGTAGTAGTAGTAGTAGTAGCAGTAGCAGTGTAAACAGAATGCAAAGGTAAACCATAATTTGCAAAATTTCTGTTTCAGTTTTGTAAGATTTCGATGACATGCAATTGTATGTATTCATTCGGAATTCTAATCACTTTTGGCACAACAAATGAAATTATTAAGGTGTTTATATATGTTGAAACCGGAACATCGGCACTTCTGTTGCCCACCGAATATAAGTACAACTCTTTGACTAGATTTCATGACCTTTGTACATTTCATATGAATGAGTATCTCCGAAAACAGCACTGTCCTTAGGAAACAAATACATCTAGACATGTGACGTCATGTGTCTCGTCAGATGATGTCTTTCTCGGAAAGTCTCGCTACATATGTGACAACGCAGCTTGTCATCCCGTTTCTTTTTCACCGGGTCAAACTCTCGCTTGTGATGAGATCTCATATGATACACGAGATCTGACGTCATTCGAAACGATGCGTTGCATTTGGCACACCAGTTCTGAGACAGATCCATTGCTGCCATTGGAGAGTTTATTTGAGTGGGATTAGTACCGCTGTGGATCATCTTTTCTACCATTGGATTATGGCTCTTTAAGAAATGGGGATACGCCATGTTATTTGTCTCAGCAAACATCATCTGCTGCTGCTTTACAAAAATGTCACTGGTAGAGTCACGATTTCTCACATTGGTAAAACGTTCTGTCAGTGGCCTTGTCATCTGAGGTGGACACATTTCCGCCAGTCTGACCGAGGTTCGCCGACAGAGGGAGCTGTGGAAGAACAGGGAGACGGGGCATGTATAGACTTAGCAGCTGGCTCTGTTGCATCATGGGAATTGACGTTGACGGTGACGCCATCACTACACTTGGCGGAACATGCGTCGAGTTACGCGAAGACAAGGAATCGGAAATTCGTCTTGAAAGAGAAGACGTAATCGATGCTTCAGGACGCAAGGGAGACACCTGTTCTTTTGCAGGTGACATTGACTTTTCTACTTTTCTAAACGCACTAGCACCTTCGGAATGGTTTTCAAATTCAGAGTGTTTCGTTCCATTGTCTTTTCTCACGGGGGGTACTTCTTTAGATTCACTAACTTTTATTAACGACAAGGGATCTTTTGTTTCTGTACACACTTTCTTCTCAGGAGGAGACAGCTCTGAAGAGGAGGAGTGACGCTTTCTGGAGACGGATATACAGTCTATATCTCTTCGCCTGGGAGACAGCTCTAATGGTAAAGAGTCTGGACTGTCTCCCGAGCGGTTTGGCAGACCTTCACGGAGCAAATCTGTATCACAATGATAAGTCTTTTGTCTTGTACTCTCGGCACTACTTAGTCCTGGGATGACTCCATGATGTTTTCTTTGTTGATTTTCCATGAATGTGCGGATGTCAGTTGACCCCATCATGCAACGAAACTTGAGATGAGCCCGCATGGGAAAAGCATACTCGAACACTTCACCACACTGAGGGCAGATATAATCTTCATCTGTAAATTAAAATGATAAATACTTTAAAATAAATGCTAAGTTTATCATTAAACTAACCCATGTATTCTGGGAAACATTCATTTTAAAACGTATATATACTAGTATAACATTAAAGTAAATACTATTTGATATTATCATTTCTAAGTCGAAAGACCCCGATTAAGTAGTGTCAAGTAAGCAACAGTCAACACATGCAACGATCTGTATATGAAGTAAATGGCTACGAATATTGCTTTAAATGGTAGATCACCAACTGTATATTAGCGTTTACACAGATTGCTTACGTTTTCCTCTGTTTCGTTGCACATCCGGGATGTTGAGGAGATGGCAGAAGTCCTTGCTGTACCACACAAGGAGTTCTTCTCCAGCCTTCACTATTCTCAGAGTCCTGTAGTACACCTGGCCCTCTTTCATGTACGCTTCCACGTTCTGCTCATCTTCATTCCGTGCCGGGTGGATGTAAGGTAACCAATCAACGGCCTTGATACCTTCCTTCCTCTCCGACAGATCCAACTGTACAAGTAAAGATGATGAGTTCGTTAATAGGTGTGATATTTAAATATCGTTTTAAAATGAACGGTAGTGTACGACCACTTCACAGCAGCTTCACTCTGGTCAGTAAATCAACTTACTTAAATTCTCGTGTATATAGTCTACTTACTAACCATAAAGATAGGAGTTCCTTCTGCCATTAAACACGAACACAACTCTTGAGCGTACGGCTTTCATTTCACACTACATTGCAAAAAACTAAAAGACACCCACGTGTAACTTGGTAAATTTCTACCTTTAACAGGCTTTTAGTGGCATTTTCATAATTTCTTCACACTAATAACTGATTACCAGGCAGTAAATCTAATTTACGTATTTGGCCTAAATGAATATAATTTAGATAAATCTATGTCTCATAAATGTATGCATTTCCTTTCTTAGATCAAGCTGACAGGTTGGCAAAAGAAAACAAAATACCTCTTAGATATATTTATTATACTGTACTATATATGTAGAATCTTATGGTCATGACAAGGGGTACTTGATATAACAGTAACTAGTTTTATTTAATGATGATATATCTAGTTTGAATGTTTTAGTTTGAACAGAAAGCCGTACGCTCGAGAACTGTTCTCAAGTTGGCAACATCGCGGCACGAACTCCTATCTTTAAAGTTTGAAAGTGAGTAGGCTTATGGAGAATTTTAAGTAAATTTGTTTATTGACCAGAGTCAACCTTCTGTGGATCAATAGGTTGAATAATCAATTGAAAAAGGGAATATGAAATACTTATCGCTATTGATGCGCAGATTAATACCATGAGTTACGGCGGATTAAGCTTCCTTTTATCATTTTGTAAACTGTGTATCACTCATACCAATAAACTATTTTACAAATGTCATATTATGGTAACCAAGTAACCAACTCCATAAGCCAGAGCCTTCTCGGATTGCAATACATCACAAACATAAGAAAGTGTACAAGAGACAACTTTCAACTTACTTTAATAAACACGCCTTCTTGTCGTTTATCGTTGGTCAGCATGGCGATAAGGTAGGCTGGATCTGCCATAGCCAGGTGAGACGGGAAGGGACCAAATATCTGCCCATAGTCGATGTCATTCACTGGTATCACGCCCATTGTGGAACTGTGTTCGTATTTTGCCTGGAATAACAAGAATATCATGTATAGAGAAACAAATTTCATCACTTGTGTTATAAAGATTCGTGTTTCGTTACATTTGTCAAAGAATAACTGGTTACAATTACTCTTGACGTGAGTTATAATAGTTTTGCTTTAAACATTCACTTTATTAACTACTGACTTGTTTTATCATTGTATTAATATTGTGACGTATCTCGATCGCATATTTATCTTTATACATTGAAGGATACATTTAAAGTTGGATACGAGCCGGTTCCGAACGCGAAATAGGTCTGGTGCTATCTGTTTGAAATAAATAACATAAACTGTTAATCATACTTTGTAAAAGGATATGCTTCATTAAATAACGCAATCTTCCCTTAGTCCCGGCAGATACAGACGGACTTATTTCCTACTTCCAAATGGCCAGCCTCATTTCGAACCATTCGCTGAGGATTTTCCTGAGAATGGTCCCAAGATTTCCGAATGCTTTCCGAGTATGAGCGGAATGCATTTATTTGCAAGCGCAACGAATATTTTCAAGATTTTGTCGGAAAGTTCTGAATGCGTTTTAAGTTTGTTTGTCACCCGGTGGTCCTAAAAGAAATTAAAATTGTCAACAGGCTGTAACACCTACACAAATGCTGTATCCTTTGTTCATTAGTCCTGGCATGCAGATAGTTTTATGTATATTTATCATTCCAAATGTATTGTGAAATCAAAACGTTGAGTTAGACCATGTATCCAACTTTAATATCTTAACATGAACTTATGAACTCTATACAAAACTGAATATCAGGTTTTTTTCTGATTATTTCAAACACTCCATAGGCTATTATACTCTCACTACAGTTCATAAACTCATTTTCATGTATTATGAATTCTTAATGCATAACCAGGAACAGATTACATAGGGCGACTGGAATAAAAACATTGTTAAACCGCTAAAGTAGATTAATGCATAGTCTAGTCGTCACTTAATTTATTATACATTGGTCAACAGAACCGTGGAGTTGTTTTAGCCTTAGATTCAGACTGTCAGGATCTCCTGGCAGGCTAAGAAACGGGACCCAAATACGTTCCTCGTCTAACAATATGTCTGCTCAGAAGCAGGGGCTTAACCAACCGAGCTACAAGCAGCTTCTGTGAACGGTAGTGGGACAAATCTAATGCTTCTCATCACTCTACGCAAAAGCTTTACTTAAGCCCAAATCAGAACGGTGTAGAATTCAATAACCCTCAGAGCTCTTAAGTGCCCGAGACTTGTAATGAGAATATGTTTTGCTCCATCTGGTCGGATTCAAAATGACACTAATCAAGCAAGATGTTTGTATCAATCTCTGAAGTGTTTTAACTAATAATCGCCTAAATTGGAAATTCATTAGGTCTGTCTTGACAGATAAATTACCAGGCTATCTCCGCCTAAACATATTCTTGCCCTGGCTTTCTACTGCCCACGAACAACCCAAGCACGAAGAGATCTAATGGAGGTATAATCCCTTTAAAGCGCCATTGAAAACGTTAATTAAAACAGATACTATTAATAAGATAGAAAGAGGGGCCAACGTATGAGCAACGTTGAAAGAACCCCAGCTTAACCAAATTAGGACTGCATGGACGAAAAGCGATATTTGGATCAGGTGCGGAGTATTTACAACTAATTTCATTTAATTTGTCAGCGATTTGGGTTCTCTGGCGGACGTGACTCGAGGGTGGGACGAACACCACGTCACCCGCCGTCTGATAAGTGGCCATATGCCACACAAATATATACACACTGTGCACGTCTTGTATGTAGTGGATCAATAAGCTGGCGAAATATTGTCTCAAAAGCCAAATGTTCCCTCCGCCGACGATCGAAATATGTCAATTTGTTGGCCAAATTGCCGAATATGTATTGCAGACCCCTTCAGAGAGTAATTTATTTTCGCTATAGGCTTTATGTCGATTCCCTGGAGTGCATGATACTGTCATTTAGTCTTATTAGAGATGAAATGTTGAAAGAATTATTCCATTTCGGAAACGGAAAGCTTCCCAATTTTCCATCTAACCCTTTGGCTCATCTTCCAACATCTTGATCGTGTCAGGATGGGTAGCTGGGAAGCAGCGACAGCACACACGTTAGATAGGCGAAATTAATGTGAGCCAGCTGTCCGCGGTATCACGGCGATCGTAGCTAATTGTCGCTCAAATAACCCAAGTTAAACCCAGAATCCTGAACATCAGCCGAAATCATATCTAGAAACTAATTGAGTTTGCCCGTAACGCGGTGATGCAACATTTTGTCATGATCAACCGTTAATGCTTTGATTGGCAAGACTGGGATGCTTCTACCAAATTATTATCATCTGGTATACATCTTGTTGCAGACTTTATTGAATAAATTGGAAGACATTTCGTACGAATTCCGATCGGTGCCTAAATAGTAGACCTTCTTTGGTACCAACGTGCTAATTTACTCATTTTTTGTTGATCGAGGTATCGGATGGAATGTGTGCGTGAGCTGATACTCATTAAATCAATTCCGTTGAATGTCATGCAAATGATGATTTATTACATACATAAATCCGTGTTGTGTACATATCGATGCGCGTTGCATGTTTTAATTTTTTTAACGCTGTACGATCTTATAATTATGTTGTGCAATTAGTGACATTCAGTGATTCATCATTTATTTTAGTGACGTTGTGATCCTGACCGAAATACTAATAACGTCTTTCTCGTTCAAAATGAATAACATAACTACTTAATTTTGAAAATAAATGTGCACAAAAATGTTTGGGGAATTTATGTAAGCGAACAGTTTGCATCGCAGTAATGGATTTTCTTGGTCATTAGGGAAACCAACAGTGAAATAATTCATGCGGACGCGAGCACTAAACGTAAAATTAGTCAAATTGCATATTTCTTTTGGGAACCTCAAACGTACTCGACTGTTTTGCAAAAAGTAAATTTGTATAAAGTTGCTGCATCATTCTATCGTTCCGTGAGTAAAATATTGCAAGTTCTTTAAATCAATTTCCAGATGATGGACAGAAGTTTCAACATTTATTCGGGCATCAAAGGGGGCTGGCGGAATACAAAGGTGCTGTCTATTTCGCAATGAGTGTTTTGTCCATGATTAAAATGTAACCTGCAAACTTCTCTGATTACTTTTGGCCACCTAAATTAGAAGTAATCCTGCAGAGAATAATTTCACAGAAGGGACAGGGCAATTGGCCCCTTTAGAGTCCCTAATCACATTTTGGTGTGACATGGGACTTTAATGAGGAAACATACCCTGTAGAGACAATATGCTACTTGGTTCACTCGGAAGCGGACAGGATCTAGCTGCGGCCCAGAAAATTGCAGCAAAACTAATTCTGCGACAAAAATCCTTCTGACCAAATGTGGCTTGCTAATAGATCACTCACGTAAAATTGATTTCGTAGGGCAAGCGAGCACATACAATCAGGACAGATGAACGAAAGGGTTTTTCTCATCTCTAGAGGTTTACTGGGAAGAAATTGATTCACAAATAATCGCTAGTTTACTTGTATCAGGGGCCAACCTCTTTCGATTAAGTCGAGGCTGACTGTACCTATCAACGGAGAGGTTAGTTATGCATACCCTTTTCCACACGACTGGGGTAATGTCAAATATTCGTGAATAATTACTAACTGGTAAATCAGTTTAAAAATATTTAACTTTTCCAAAGCATATGGGACTACATTTGCCTTGAACAAATATTTGATTATCTTTCTAATGTTTTATCGGGAAGAAAATCAACTATTTAAGTGACATTATGAAAATCGTATCTCAAATATTAAAACGAAAATAAAAAATACGGTGGTATTCTCTTATGTAACATAACTATTTCGTGAATATAGCGATGACATCCAGAAACTTGTTTGTGGACGATAAAGTACATTTTATCAAACGCAAATCATTCTATTCTCCCACATTTGGCAGTAGCTCCAAAAGAACCCACTTCTGGTGACGTCATCAGTATGTGCGCACGGAATCCTCTGCGAATTACTATAAATAGTATCCACAAACGCAATTGTGTGCGTGTCATTTCCAGAAAAATTGCACAAAATATTCTCTGGCGTATATAGTGTTGAACTAATATCAAACTACAAAATATTTCTTACCCCTCAGCTTTCCGAAAACTGCTGCTTACTTTCCGTGTATGCGATGATAGATCTATTTATAGCCACAAATAGACGCTGGGAAACCCCTTTTGCTCATCGCCTAAATTTGTGTGAAATCTTGGCGGAACAAAAATCGGAAAAGTATGGTGTCATATCAAAAGACTTGAAGAATAGAAAAAACATGTTTATAACATAGTGTGTTGTAGATTCAACATTGATTATGCCGCTCTAAAGTGCATTTAACATGTAAAATTTACTTGAAGTGACATCAAAGGAAGAGACAAAGGAACAGTGTCATAATGTTAACTCTCTCAAGACCAACCACATTGTATTTAGTTATTTGCAGACTCACGTTTTACAGCATCTTTTAGTACTTCTGTATTAATGTTATCCCAGAACAGACAAACACGGCGCCAGAGTCACTCCGAAGTTAAAATGGGTGTGTAAATTAATTTCTCTGCCTGTTTCTTCTACAGCGTTATGACGGAACCATATAGATTAAAGAGATTGCAAACAGGCGAAATATTCTAATAACAAGCAAAACATCTTACATTGACTTGTATAGTGACAATTCTCTTTTAAACTACTGTCTGCCTTCATCCGTCTCCATAAAACTGCCGTTTACGTCAAATAAAGCAAGGTCCAAGACTCCAAAAGGCCATAAAATATTCATTTTTTCCCCGGAGCCTTCTAAATCAAGCCGATGGTGGACCATATTGATGAAGTAATAATTCAATATTGCAGCAAACTACACATGAGTTTTGGGGAAATGAGATATATAGCCTCCTCCCTCGGTGCGGCTTGTCAAGCGAGGTAATATATTTAAATTGTTCTTGTTTTGACGAGTTTGTTCAAGCAAATAATCGCAGTCCGCCGCTTGAGCATGTGTAATCGTATTATCCAATATTAGTCAGATGAACCTTACGCCTTCCACCCTAAAGAAGATACATTACCAACAAACACACAAGAAATTGTTCCAATTCAATTAAGACTTTTATTACTTTGGCTTAGCCCTAAGCTTAAGTTTACACATTTAGCTTGGCACAGATTGCAGTAAAGGCAATGAGTTACGCACGGTTTTGAGAACATTCCCTGTCTTCCGGTCGCTTAATAAATATTTGTCCGACATGGCGCGAAGAAAATACTGCCTTATTAGATGGGATGTCACCCGGTGTAAAACACTAATAAAGTAGCTTGGAGCATTTAATTCTGCTTTACGAAATGGCCAGCTAAGATGACGGTCGCTCGTTCTCAGTAGTGCTGTTTTCTGGCAAACCCTCACAGTTGCATGGTTGTCACGGTATCCATGTACATGTATTACGTAGAGTCAGAGGTGGTGACAGAAGAAGGGGGCAGTGGCACTCTGATTTCGGAGACAATTTGTGTTTTGTGCTGTGTTTTTCAAAATGTTGTATTTGGCTTAGCAAAAACTCGTTTTTACTCCGCCCCTCCACACACACACACATAGACGACGGGGGGGGGGGGGGGGGGGGGGGGGGGGGGGGGGGGGGGGGGGGGGGGGGGGGGGGGGGGGGGG
>JAUELE010253554.1:0-10731 GCA_031471655.1 Diodora aspera | reverse complement strand
TGCTAACGTTTTCCGAGATTCGAATGATAGGGATCTCATTTCGGATACAGAGATGTGTCATCAGAGAAAAAATAGTCTTTTTTTTTTAAATTACATTTTGTGAAGTTTCTTTTTTGATTCAGTATATAATCACAGTGTGGGAAATTTTGTTGACAAACATATGGACTTGACCTTATTCATACTTAAATGTGCACACTTGCAGATGACAACATTACATCAGATTATTTAGTGTTGTAGAGATTACAAGCACATAAATTTCAGCTTTTTTCTTGGGTGAGGTGCAACAAACTGCCTTTTCTGGTGACCCTACAGATTGTGTCCTATAGTATATAATATGATTATGAAGTTATATCACAATGGTTGATGTAATGGTCCCACATGACTTTGTGCTGATCTGATTCTATCGATACTTTCCTCAAAATATTATGCTTTTCTTTTTGGACTATGATAACACTCTTGACACTCTTTTCTTTCTATCATGACTAGCCCAACCGTTATGGTGTCAGCCCCGCATAGTGGACCTGGCTTTGAATCTGCCCTGGGTACCTCTCTTTCAGCTGGAAATCGAATCCTGATACAGGCACTCTCGGGGGTCTTTCTTGAACGGGATACTACCCTTCAGTCAAAACATACCCAGGGTACTATTAGGCAGTACCCCATTTGAAAAAAAAAAGATTCATCTGCGACACTGGCGTGATGTAGATGACGCTGGTGATATGTCTGATGCCTGGGCAACCCCCTTGACCCCTTGCCTAATCTGTTAGCAATTTCTTTGACTTGAACCCATTTGGGCTCAAGACAGCCAACTTGGCCCCATTTCTAAGCAGGTGTTTTACAATTTTTTTAACCTGAACCAATTTGGGGGTCAGACAACCAACTTGACCCCATTTCTAAACTGATGTTGTGCTTTTTCTTTTACCTGAACCCATTAGGGGTCTAAGCAACCCCTTTAGCCCCATTTCTAAACTTGTTTTTGCACTTTATTTTACCTGAACCCAAGAGGGACAGCCCCCCTGACCCCATTTCTTATCTGTTTTCATCCCATCTATTGGTTTGGGATTTCTTTGTCTGGAACATATTAGGAAACAAGGCAGCTCCTTTGATTCCTTTTCTAAACTCGTTTTTACAACTTCTTTGACCAGAACCCATTTGTGACCTTGGCAGCCGCCTTGACCCAATTTGTAAACTTTTGGTTTGCAATTTTTTTTTAACCTGAACCCATTAGGAGCCTATGCAGCTCCCCATCACCCCCATTTCTAATCTGCTTTTGCGATTTCTTTGACCAGAACCCATTAGGAGCCCAGACAGCTCCCTTGACCCCATTTCTAAACTGTTGTCTTTGCGATTTCTTTGATCTGAACTCATTACTGGCCTAGACAGCCCCCTTAACCCCATTTCTAAATTGGTTTTGTGATTTCTTTAATCTGATCTCATCAGGGGCCTAGCATGCCACTTTGACCCTCATTTCTGATCTGTTTTTGCAATTTCTGTAACCTTAACCCTTTAGACGCCCAGGTGCACCCTTGATCCCATTTTTAATCTGTTGTTTTTGCAATTTCTTTGTTCTAGACCCAGTAGGGGCCTAGAGATCCCCCTTGACCCCATTTCTAATCTGTTGTCTTTGCAATTTCTTTGACCTGAACCTTTTAGGGGCCTAGGCAACTCCCTTGACCCCATTTTTAATCTCTTGTTTTGAGATTTCTTTGACCCAGAAAATGTTAGGAAACAAGGCAGCCAATTGGATCCCAATTCTAAACTGTTGCTTGGCAACTTCTTTGATCAGAACCAATTAGGGGCCAAGGTAGCCCCTTGATCCAATTTCTAATCTGTTGTTTTTGCAATGTCTTTGTTATGGACCCATTAGGGGCAAAGAGATCCCCCTCATTTCCATTTCTAATCTGTTATCTTTGCAATTTCTTTGACCCAAACCTTTTAGGGGCCTAGGCAGCTCCCTTGGCCCCATTTTTGATCTCTTGTTTTGGGATTTCTTTGGCCGGAACATATTAGGAAACAAGGCAGCTCCTTGTATCCCAATTCTAAACTGTTGCTTGGCAATTTCGTTGACCTGAATCCATTAGGGGCCTAGGCAACTACTTGACCCTTGTCTAATCTGTTGTCTTTACAATTTCTTTGACCTGAACCTTTTAGGGGCCTATGCAGCTCCCTTGACCCCATTTTTAATCTCTTGTTTTGGGATTTCTTTAACCCGGAAAATGTTAGGAAACAAGGCAGCTCCTTTGATCCCAATTCTAAACTGTTGCTTGGCAATTTCGATGACCTGAATCCATTAGGGGTCTAGGCAACTACTTGACCCTTGTCTAAACTGTTGCTTGGCAATTTCGATGACCTGAATCCATTAGGGGGTCTAGGCAACTACTTGACCCTTGTCTAATCTGTTGTTTTTGCGATTTCTTTGACCAGAACCCATTTCTTTAACCTACAAGGAGCCTATAGGTAGCCCCCTTGACCCTATTTCTGAACTTGTTTTTGCAATTTCGTTGACCTGGACCCCTTAGGGGCATAGAGATCCCCTTGACCCATTTCTAATCTCTTCTCTTTGCAATTGTATTTAACTGAACCCTTTCGGGGCCTAGGTAGCTCCCTTAAACCCATTTCTAATCTGTTTCTTAATTTCTTTAACCTAAACCCATTGAGGCCTAAGCAGCCAATTTGAGCCCATTTCTGATCTGTTGTTTTGGTGATTTCTTTGATCTGAATACATTAGGGTCCTAAGCAGCCACTTGACCCAATTTGTATCTGTTTTTTTCCCAATTTCTTTGACTTGGACGTATTGGGGGCTTGAAATCCCCCTTGACCCCATTTCTAATCTGTTGTTTCTGCAATTTCTTTGACCTGGACTGATTAAGGGCCTAGACAGCCTCCTTGACCCCATTTCTGATCTGTTGTTTGGCAATTTCTTTGACCTGAACCCATTAGGGGACTATCCAGCTCCCTTCACCCAATTTCTAAACTGTTTTGCAATGTTTTTAACTTGAACCCATTGGGAGCCTAGGCAGCCAACTTCACCCCATTTCTAATCTGTTGTTTTGGCAATTTCTTTGACCTGAACCCATTAGGGGCCTAGGCAGCCCCCTTGACCCCATTTCTAATGTTATTTTGTGAATCTTTGACTTGGACTCAGTAGGGGCTTAGGCAGCCCTTTTGAACCCATTTCTATTCTGTTGGTTTGCAATTTCTTTAACATGAACCTATTAGGGACCTAGGCAGCGCCCTTGACTTTTGTCTAATCTGTTTTACAACTTCTTTGACTGGAACCTGTAAGGAGCTAAGACAGACCCCTTGACCCCATTTCTAATCTTTTGAGTTGCAATTTCTTTGAACCTATAAGAAACCAAAGCAGCCCCCTTGAACCCTAGCTGAATGTTTGGATTTTCCATCTGTTCAGTTTGATTTTTAAAAAAAAAGACAAAAAATGTGTTATCTGGGGTCTCCAAACTCTTCACACCCATCTATGCACTCCTTTATCCCTCATTGACCCCCAGGCATGTACATAAGAAATAAAACGAAAAATAGCAATAACTAAGATGTGCCATTTCTGTATGTGTTACTGGGTGATGCTGCTTTCCATGTACATGTACGTCCATATTCATTTTTGACTCCATAGTACAAATCAACCCCCTGGCGATTATCAGCCCCTGTTGATTCCCAGGCACTTCTCGACCCCTTCCATCAACTTCCAGATGTCCATATTGATCACTTTGGGACCCCTGCTCCAAATGTTCCATTCAATATATATATATTGGTCAACTTAATTCAACCATCAATGAAAGATTGTGAGGACATTAATTTACATTGTGAACCAAGACCAGCACAAACTCATGCCAGGTCATCCCAGCAACCATTGTGATATTGCTCACCTGCACATCATAATCATAATAGCAGGACTATAGAGTCTTTAAATGATCACCTCTGCAGAGAGCAGTCTTATGTACGCTACCTGAGTCACTTTACCTCATGGGGACTCTGCCAGCTAGGAGAATCAAATGTCTTGAGTTTGGTAGGAGTCGTGCTTCGACCGCTAAACTCTGAAGATACGATCGAACCCAACATAATCGAGTGATTCAAACAAGGTGTGTGTGTACATGAATGTGACAAAGTGTGTGTACGTTTGGACAGTGTGAAGATGACCTGTAGTGGACGATAAACAACCCAAGGTGATTGTCTAAGCTGCACTCCCTCTGTTGGTTCTGGGGAAAAAAGTCACAGGAAAAAGAGTCACAAAAAATGTCATATGTTTTCATAGGCGTATGGGCAACCTTGGAGTTGGGGGGGGGGGGGCAGTGACATGCTGCTGATGCCTAAATCTGAAGGGGCAGCTGACCACCCCAACCCCGACTCATACGTCTATGTGTGTTACAAGTGGCATATTGCCATTTAGCTGTTTAGAGTGAAAGGTCTTTTGATAAAGTGACTTTTTCCTGTGACTTTTTTTTATTCACCACTCTGGCAAGTCTGTTGCCAAGCCCGCTGATGTTTCCAAGAAACAACCCCTCTTACTGTGACGACTCAAGATGAACCCAGGACTAATTCACCCTCTGTGCCCGACACCCCTCTTTCAGCCCGGACACAGGAGCCCCAACACCGAGGTGATATTGGTGAGACTGTGGTGATGTGGCTGAAAGATTGCTGAAAACAACTGCAGTGTCAGTGGAACCTTTCACACCAGACCTGGCAGCTGACTTAATCAAGAGACACAACCTTAAACAAAACAGGAAGGGAAGAACGCCTATCCTGATACGAATCCTGTGGACTTCATCCCTAGATTTATCAACACCCCTAATATTGATCTTCTCCAAGATGATCTTGCTCTGAGCAATAATGGTGAAATCAAGTGGAATACCACACCTCAAAAAGATGTAAGCTGGTATCCTGCCCTCACTATGCTACACAAGACTGGTCACCACTACTGTTTTGGTGAAGATTTCTATCGAAGGAAGTGACTTCAGGCTATCAGTGATTGGCCACCATTTTGCTGCCTTTTGGCCTCCCCAGAAGTTGTTATTTTTAGGGACCAATGATCTGACATTGTTAAAAATCAAAATGGTGATGTTGACCTCTCCTTGCTGCACAGAGTAGCAAGCATTGACACAGCAGGATACCAGTCTATAAAGATGAAACGTAGGAGAACATAAGTCCCAAACCTTTCTTGATTGGCAAACTTGATTTGACAATGCCAGTTCCATTTTGTAGTAGATCACAGGTATGTACTCCGCTGTGGATAGGTTATACCTGTTACGGACAATAAAAATGGCATCATGCAACCATTCCATAAACAACTGTTTTTTACGCCTCTGAAATCAGCACGAACTAATGTACGTGTATATTGTATTTATATTTTTATAAAAAAAATTTTTTTAAATACATGTTAATCCACCTAAATCTTCCTTTGATCAAAATAGATTCATTTCTTTTTGTCTGTACATTTAGGTGTAACACACTGACTTCATTTTCTTCTGCATACAAAATTGTCAGGCGCTAGGTTTCAGTAGTTTCATGTTGACTGTTCTTTGCAACAGGGTCTCTCAAATACACATTCTGAATTTTGAACAATTTGAAAGTCTGGATACAAATCAAAGACAATGGTAAATGTTAAAATTGAAGACTCCTGTACTGATATGTAAATTGGTTAAAAACTCTTTGCTTAAGAAAATTGTTCAGTGTGTCACCTTCATGGATTTGAGCAAAAACAAAAATTAACTTACACTATTTTTGAACTGATTAATGTTTTTTTGTATGGGGGACCAATAAAATTTTAGATATTCAAGAAAGCCTTTTAAAAACTTGCTAAATGTGAGGGGTATTTATTCTGGATGTTGTTATTCCTTTTCAATGCGCTTTGAGCATGCATTACGCATGGATATATGCGCTCTACAAGTGACCTATTATTATTATTATTATTATTATAATAGGTTGGGTTTTTTTGTGTTGAAATTGTGATTCAAATCTTAATGATCACAAAGAGGTGACTAAGATGGCCTCCACCTTGAAGCACAGGGGTTCGAATCACTGACTGCTTAATTTTCCTGATTTTTCAGCCTAAAATTACCCAGAATTTACGTTTTTGAATTATATCCTAGGAGTACTCAAATTCAAAATGGGAAAATTGTGCCAAATCGTTTGGGATCTTACACAGGTGCTCGGCGACTTGCAATTTCGTATAACACATTATTTTAATTTAATCATGAAATGTGTCTTCAAAATACTACTATCTTGTTTGAAAATATATTTATTATCATCTTGCATAAACACCACTCATAAACATCACAAATTTTCACCTACAAAGTTTCAAAATGCTGAAAACAAGCTAATGGTGATTAATTCTTTAAGAAATTGAAATACAGTCCAACCTATCCAACTCAGATTATTTTAATAAGAGAAAGTATGACACTCGACGGGGAACAGTCGGTGCAAATCAACTGGAAACTTTGAAATGGAATATTCCATTTATTCATGTATTAAAGTATTAACTACCTATCTCATTATACTTGTCTAAGAGGTGCTTCTTTTCTACGTTCACATCAAGCTCCAACTCTAATGCATACACTTAAAAATAATAGAAAACACAAACAAATCGCCATACACACAACGATCGTGAGCTATTGAATGGAAGTGATCAACTCCTAGCATCGCCTACTCTATGAATGTATGTTGACAGCCCCGCTACTGCCACTGTGAGAAGAATGTGAAGTGCCGGCCTGAAGATAATCTTGTGTCTGACTTCACACGATGCTAGGAGTTGATCACTTCCATTCAATACCATCACGTGTGTGGTGATTTGTCCGTTTTCTATTATTTTTAAGTGTATGCATTAGAGTTGAGCTAGATGTGAATGTAGATAAGAAGCACCTTATAGACAAGTATAATGAGATAGGCAGTTAATACTTTAATACATGAATAAATAGAATATTCTATTTCAAAGTTTCCAGTTGATTTGCATGCACCGACTTCACCCTGCCCAGTGTCATATACCTTCTCTTATAAGAATGATCTAATGTTGACAGGCTATACTGTATTTTGGTCTCTTAAAGAATATATCGCCATTAGAATGTTTTTGACATTTTGATGGTTTGTAGGTGAAAGTTCAAGATGTTTATGTGTGGTATTTATACAAGATGATAATAAATATATTTTCAAACAAGATATAAGTATTTTGAAGATACATTTAATGAAAAAATTAATTTTATGTGTTATACAGTATTGGCAGTCCTTGAGACCTGTGAGATCTTAGTTTACCCTGGCATGTGACCACAGGGGTGGTGCTCTTTGTACACAATGAAAAGGGTCAGCATTTTCAAGTGTTGCAGAGAAGAACTCGGAAACTGTTCAGAACTTAACACACTCTGGATACATGATGTAGTTGTGCCTTTTTGAGCCTCTGTAGTTGTATTATGGGACATATTGGTTATAAGTAAATAGTTTCAATGCAGTTTCAATATGGTGACTCTGGCACCTCTGGTTCCTAAATCTACTGATCAATCAGTGATTCGAACTCCTGTGACTTGAAACGTCAAAGTAATGAAATTAACTACTACGTAGGTTGTCAGGTTATATCAAAATCTCAACTACCGGTAAGCAGGGACATCATGAAGTGCCTTCAAGACTAACAGCTGTGTGTGTGTTTTATTTGCCTGTACTAAATGTTTGTGTATTTGTATGTGTTGATACAATAATAAAGTGTAATTCAGGTCTTGTTTACATCACCAAAGCTGTCCCAAAACTAAAACCTGAAAATGATGAAATTTATTTGCCAGGTTTAGAAGTACAGGTATTTTCATGATGTGGTGAACTCGTCACAGTAAAGATATCCCATTTCATATTACTTTACTCGTTCTTGCTTGAAATACACTGATGTTTAGCTATGGGCTGGCTGTGTTTTGGGATACTATTTATCACATGGTTCATCGTGAAGACCAGTCTGAGTGGTGCTAATATAAGATCAGAGTTTGTTGCAATCAATAACAATTGTCCAAAATAAAATCTACAACTGTGGATGGGTGCACTTAAAAATAATTTCCAACCCAACAACAACAAAAAGTTATATTTTGTCACCTGTGGAGGATATATTCTGTAAATATTGGATGCATTGCAATGTTGTTTCTAATATTATGAACCAGTTGTACTGCTAAAAGCTTCCATTTTATGTCCTTTTGGGTCAGCGGAGAGTGCATTTGTTGAAAATTATACTCATGGAAACAAATTAGGGAACAAAGATACATGTGAGGTTTTATGTTTTACTGATAATCCTTTTTGAACATCTTGCACATTTAAACCAGCCATGAAATACAAGACCTGTCAGTATCTGGTGTGAGTGCAAGATGATTCCTTCCCATCCACATGGAATACTTGAGATGATATTTCACTTAATACTGTTTCCAACTAAGTGTTCCTTTATTTATTTCTATTACTATATTAACAATTGTGATTGAATGAGCAGGTTTCACGTATATTCTAGTCTTCTCCGCACAACTGTACAATTTGTTTTACTATTATTGTTGAAACTTTGAACAGAAAGTACAAAATGTTTTTAAAATAAATATTTATATCTTTTTTTACAAATGAAAATATATTCCTGTTGCTGCTGTTATACTTGTTTTGTTGAAATGAATGTCAGTTTATATGACAGTGGGTTTGGATGTAGTGCTGCTGTTATACTTGTTTTGTTGAAATGAATGTCAGTTTATATGACAGTGGGTTTGGATGTAGTGCTGCTGTACTACTGACGTGATGTTTGATACTGTAATGGCATTTTGGATTGTTGTACAAGGAAAGTAAGTTTTTTGTTGGCCCAGACTTTGTAATTTGCTTTTATACACATTTGTACAGCCAGAATTTTGGTCTGGTTTTGTTTAATGGTGTACATGTATTTTTGTTGCGGTAATGCATGGTTATTGCACTAGATGGCCATCTCAATATTTTGGATATTTCTGCACAAGAAGAATTTTTAATGATCAAATATCTTGTAAGTTTGCTTCAGTAACTGGCCACCTTCGGATGTGATATGTTTACCACCTTTCAGGATATTTGAGCATTAAATGCAGTTTGTTATTGGCCAAAAAAGATTTGTGATTTGCTTCAATATTGTGTAGCAAGAACACTGGTTGCTCATTGCTTATCAAAATATTTGTTTTGCTGTAAATAATATGATAATGGACATTTTTGATTCACTGTTTTTGTCACTTTGCGATGCAATGTTTTTATCACCATTTTTTATCTCTGTGCACCAACTGCACATTTTTGGATGGTTTCTAACGTTTGTAATTTGATGCAATGAATATTGCTCAACCAGGGTATTGGTTTGTTGTGGCTTATCAATATATTTATTTTCTTGTATATGTGATGATGAGACCAAATGGTTTTTTTGATGGGTTTTTCCCCTGCTATTGCATTGTGTGACTTTCTATATTATCTACTGGGTCACAGACGGCTCTATGTTAAATGCAGGATATTGTAGCAATGGTGCTAGTAGTTTCTATATTATCTACTGGGTCACAGATGGCTCTATGTTAAATGCAGGATATTGTAGCAATGGTGCTAGTAGTTTATATGTTATCTACTGTATCACAGATGGCTCTATGTTAAATGCAGGATATTGTTGCAATGGTGCTAGTAGTTTCTATGTTAAATGCAGGATATTGTAGCAATGGTGCTAGTAGTTTATATTTATTTCTCCTCACACCATTGAGGTTATGTTTTACAATCATTAATAAAAATGTTTAAAATGTATATGATTTTTGTTTTCTTGAATTAAAACCATGTAATATCTTTCAATGTCACAAAGAAGTGGTAGAGCAAACAAAGAACAGAGTTTCTTATGGAGTTACACTTCTTTATGTACACGCATGCTCCATTTCAGTGTGGTTTCTAACACTTTTCAAGCATGAAACAATGTGAGGTTGGAAATATTTTCATCATAAATTATGTTCTTCAACTTGAACTGCAGGCAGGATCGCGTATTAATGTGGGGAGGGCGGGCCAGTGCCACAAAAAAATAATTTAATATGGGAATTATCTATTTAAATAAACCCAAATATTTGTTCACGAGTTTGTTCAAATTCCATTTGTAAATTGGCGAATTGTAGGTTGCCAGCCTTTGGTCTGAATCCTGGCATGTATATTTGCTTCTCAGAATCGGGGAATGAAGTTTGGGGGGGAGAATCACTGGTCAGTTGTCTTTCAGCCATATCACAATAACGTTTCTGGTGTCATCTTTGTACACATATTTCCACCTCTGCCCAGTCTGGTTCCCTCAGCTTGAGTACACATGCATGTGCACAGCAAGTATGGTGCAGCACCATATGCTCAAAGCACTCAACATTATTATCCCGGTCATTGGAACAATGTACAATCTACAACATTGGTCAACTACCGGGGAGTATACAACCCAAGCTGCCAGTGCTAGAAGGTGAGTGAGTGATTTGGGGTTTTACATGGTTTTTGGCAATCTTTCAGCCACATCACCACGGTCTCACAAACATGTTGGTGTCGGGGCTCCTGTCTCTCCGAGCTAAAAGAGAGGTGCCCGTGCGGGATACGAAACCACAAACGCCAAGGCTGGCAAATTGCTGGGCCGACGCGCTAACGGTGCTAGAAGGTTAACTGTCGCACTAATAATGTTGAGTCTTATATAGCGCTTAATCCAGCGCTGCGTGCTAATACGGCACTACGCACTGCTCAAAGCGCTTCAAGCATTATTACCCCGGTCCAACCTCG
>JAUELE010253543.1:0-10732 GCA_031471655.1 Diodora aspera | reverse complement strand
TACTCCGCCCTGCATTGCCTGACAGACACAGTTGTATCAGTATACTCCGCCCTGCATTGCCTGACAGACACATTTGTATCAGTATACTCCGCCCTGCATTGCCTGACAGACACAGTTGTATCAGTATACTCCGCCCTTAGTCCCCCGTGGGGTAATTTATATCAATCCTTCATATTTGGTTGAAAGATTGAGTCCCGTCCTACACGTATGTTCCACCAAGGGGGGGATCCTCGAGACAGTTCATTGGTAGAAATTCTTATCCTCGTCCATGTCGTATAGTACATGCCAAGTTTGGTGGAAATACAAAGATGTCGTTTGAAACAAATGTGGACAGAAGGACGGACAGCGACGGAGCATCAACCACTCCGTAAGCTCACCCAGCCTGTTAGCTTAAAAATAGTTTTTAAAAACCCGACCGACCTACGGACTCTAAACTTCACACAGATGCAATGAGAACCACGACATTATCTTCTAGTATTATAACCAACAGGCGTGTAACGTGAACATGTGTGGCGACTGTCTGTTTGTACATCTATATTTCATAATGAAAACTATATGGATTCGCTGGATAATACAAACGTTTACAAAAACATTTACTTGAAAAGCCTGCATAAATCTAGCAACAGCGAGATGCTCCTTGAAAGAAACAGACATAAATTCATATCGTGTTGCCTAATGGGTGTGTTTGTAGTTTACCACCACATGCATAATACGTGTCTTCAGTATACGTGATGCCAGCAGAGTGGGCATGTGGGTAAGTCGCCATGAAAGCCCACATTGTTGATCGTCAGTTGATTATACGTGACTGAAGTACATTACTTGCACTTAACTTCTTCTCTGAGGATACGAGTTTGCCTTAAAGACAAGGTAATCATCTGCTGAATTACACCATCAGATCTTTGCTGCAGAAATTGCTGTCGAATTCCCAAAGATTAAAGTAAAAGCGTTTATCGAAATGCCACAAATCAAAGAAGGCATTCTTCAAACTGAAATCTGCAGCCACCAAGCTACGAAAGAACGTTTCAAACATGCAACTGGAGAAACTTTATTCATTGTTTTATGGACCATTTCTGCAGCACAGAGATCACACTGGGGTGATTATATGCACATCCACAACGCTTTCGTATGGGGTTCAATGTTGCAACTCGTGAATGTTCGTTGTTTCATCAAACATGCCAATCAAATTATGATTTACGATGAAAACACAGAAATAAATCAAACGGCAGGATGAATGTCAGCTGCCTTTACAGAGTTAATTGTGTCACTTTATGAGCACTCTATGAGATCTTAAGAGGTTCCGTCCTCAGAAACAAGACTTGAGTTATCATCAAAATACGCCAATAATGTGTTCAACCAGACCGGTTGATCCTAGTCCTGCAGCGGTTCGTTTGGAGTTGAAACAGTTTCAAGGAACAAGTGTTTTGTATTTTCACTGAAGATTACCTTTTGAAGATCTTAATCCGCATGTGAAGTTTTCACAGAGGTGATTGGAGTGGTGATGGCGTATTTCGTTGCTAGGACAACAGCTCAGACATAACACATCGTGATGTGCAAGGCACACACCAAGAGAGAAGAACTGGCAATGCGTGCTTGACCCTGAGTACACGGTTTCGAATCCCGGACGGGAATAGCTACGCTTCAAGGAAATGTAATCCCAAATAAAACAGATTAGATTCCAAAAGAGGTCGATAGAAAACACGTGAAAGCAAATATTTATTTTATTCGCCTTATACGACAAGCATTGGTTTACTGGGACTCGTCCTCAGTGACACGACGTCATTCCCTGGATGCCCCACTGGGCGGGCATTGAAGCGTGTCTCTTGTGTGACACCACGTCATTCCCTGGATGCTCCACGGGGCGGGTATTGAAGCGTGTCTCTTGTGAACTACGAGCGTTACGCATTTAACCACATTTAAATCTCTACCTTGATGTATGCAGCGATTTTGTATGCAAAGGGAACACAGCATATATTATTTCACGTCATTTTACTCGTTGAAAAATGTGTGTATGCAAGAGCAAATTTGTACAGGTACATGTATAAGTGTTTCATGGAAAAAATGTTTATTGTTGCCCAAAATTGTCCGAAGAAAAAAATTAGTGTATTTAACTGTAAAATACATGCTACCAATGATTGTATTGAACAAAAACTAAACCAGATTTTTTGTGTTTAAGTTCATAGCGGTGCCAATCAATGCACAACTGTCTTATCTGTCCCATGGCTTAGTGTTCCTCAGTCATGAGACTGCATACAAGATAATACAAGATAATACAAGATAATACAAGATAATACAGGATAATACCATATATTAGTGGTTCAGCACATATCAGAGGCCCGAGGTTTATAAGAGGCCAAACGGTGGGCCACCTTTCACGAATATACTGTACTTCTTCTCAAGCCGATAGGATCGTCTTCAAAGTACACACAGTGCAAATAATTAAAACTGAAAAACATCCAATGGAACATTAATTCATTTTGCCACAAAAGGAGAGTGCGGCGTCTGTTTGATAAAATGGACTGGTTTGTAAATTTGTTTCTAAGATTTTTAAAGAGCCGTGCAATCATATGGAGCAGTCTGTTTTCAATTAGAATTGTTAATTAGGTTTATTTTATAGTTCGAAATGACAAAGATTTTCAGGTTTAAATTTAATAATTTAGAAATGTGCAATGCATTGTCTTGAGGGGGAGAAGATAAAGAAAAATATAACGCAAGACCTCTTTGAATCGAACGGTTCAGAAATATGATGTGGTTTTTGAATAGAAAAGCCTACTCTTCCTACTATTTCTCAATGCAAATTCCATGTAATGGATGTTGATTGTAGTTCATCATTTTTCTATTTCCGTTGTGTTGTCTCTCAGATGGCGAAATGTCTTCTAATACTCCCAGCCGCGCCCCCGCATCTGTCAGCTGCTCGTTCACTATTGTGACAATGTACAGGCTATTTTCAGAAGGGTTACTGTGTTAGTTGGATTTTGTATCGCTGATTATGTCAAGCTGCCAGAAACATTTCCGCAAACGTACTTTTGGATACTTCTTCATGTAACGCATTTCACCTAATACGTAGTACGGTTAGTAACGTATGGTTAGTATTTATATAATATAGCCTTTACCCGTCGTATATGATTTCCTGAAATATCATGCATGAAGATGTAACCCTATTTACATGCAGGAAGGCAAATGTGGACTACTGTCGAGCGGTATTCTATGTACTTCCTAGAAAGCATCGTGTGATATATTCGCACGTTTATGAATCCATATTGTTTTCATAATGATAGCATTGTTCTTTTTTCCCTTTTAAATGCTAGCATATAGACATACAGCAGTCAACAAACCGTGATCATTGCCAGGACATTATATTTCAAAGCGTAAATGAAGCCCAAACCAGATGTGACTGGCGCCAATGTCCATGTGTGTTCACAGATGTAGTGAATCAATTGTTGGTCGAGCTTCACTTCTGAGAGAAAGCACATCTTTCAACAATGACGTTTTGCAGGTTTTCTTGAAAGGTCCAAACATAGGCTTGGTGTGGTAGTTTCTGAGGTGTCTTCAATGTCATAGTTGAACTAATTTGTTAGTTTTGATAAGACTGTCATAATTCCAATGACCATTTTTCTCTTCAAGGTTTATGGAATAAATTCAAGTGCAGAAACTCTGTATTGAAATGTTTTCTAGAAAGAAAGCGTATAATGCCGATCATCTCAAAAGGTTCCCCACTGGTGTCACAGTAGTTTGAGACATTACCACACAGACACATTACATTAGCCCACAAAACAATACACTGACGCAAATCAGTATACGATCGCGAGTAGACAATCGTTGGTATATGACAACTGGGTATTATCTTACCCAACATTTAGAATGTTACGTTTTGATTACGAAATATACTCCCGCTTCATCCAGTGCACTGTGTCTTAACGTAACTTCAATGTAATATTTATAAGTAAACCTTTGCCTAAAATATAACAACTACCTAAGACATTTTGCTTTGAAGCATGATATGTCCACACCACATTAAAATCAGGAATTCGTGGAAGTATTTTCTGTGTTTCTTGCCAGTAGGACGTAAAACCTGCAGAATTTCTGTACCTGCCGAGGACAATATTCTCTAATTGGAAACCCATTCTATTTTTACAAAATATGGTGTTGTATTTGATCATTTTCTAAACTGTCACGGAATATTTCAATTTCAACGATTGTAGGGAAAATGTCACAGGAAAAAGTCATGGAAGAAATGTCACAAGGTCAAACACTGTACAACACACAAACAGACGTATCTTCTGTTTACGCTACACAACTTTTATCCACACATGCTACAAATGATGTTTTTTCAATGTGTTTGTTCCAAAACAAATTATATTTCTATTTTTCAGAAGTCACAAAATTAAACAACCGCCATCACCATTTGTCTTAATGACTGACCTAAGTGTTTTCACAGAAGTTTAAAATTCTTCTTTCATGAACAATGTCATGTTTGTTTTCATAATATGCTTAATAATTTGTTTAAAGTGCTTTCGCATGCAGTAGTTTAATATTTGTTTTTAATAAACAATATTCCTCTCTTTTCCACATATGCACCTGTATATTATTTTGCCGGTATGTACATGTAAATGTCATACATTGTCGCTAAAAATATGCTTTTAAGTTATTTAATAGTTTGTTTATTTTACATAAATAGAATGTGACTTGTTTCCATAATTGTACATGTATTTCCTGTGACTTTTGTCCGTTCACCGTTAAACCAATCAATTTGTCAAAGCTGTGGCATCAGCGGGTCCTTCCTGATAATGTTCTAGATTTTTAGAGTGAAAATTAATTGGGTTTTTTTCTATCGGCATGAAATATTGCCCACAGCGACGTTAAACATTGGTTCACTCACTCACTCACTCACTCACTCACTCACTCACTCACTCACTCAATCTTTCTATCGGTCGGTTATGACAGCACCGGAAGGGCTGTGAGCTGTGCACCGAGTTGATAACCGCTGTTCTAGATTTAGTAACGGCTTAAAGCGTCATGACAATGCTGATGTTATGTTTCTTGTACGCACCCACCGCACCCACTCTTCATTTCGTTTGTGATTGTGCATCTGATCATCACGACAAAATAGCTACTATTTTAGCTGCATTAAGGGTTAGAGAGTTTTGTAACAAAACAGACTAATGGATATATTTTTACCTGTTTTATTTTCCCAGACTTTGAGTGAAGAGGACTTGGTGCTAATGTATCGATACATGGCCCACCACAAAAATCTAATTCTAAAATCTGCAATAAGGTTACATGAAAGTGACGATTCTCAGTCCGGTTATAAAACCCGAGCCTGCCACTATGAAGAGATTACCTTTGGCAGATTCTGAAATGTTCTAGCTTGGTTATCGTACTTCAGTGAAAACTCTGAAAAATGTCTCGTTTGTAGCACGAGAAACTCAAGTGGATCACAAAACAAGCTTCCGTCGAATAGACCTCTTGTCGACAGAACAAAGGGCCAAATAAACGGATTTACGAAACAGTTGTTCGGAGAAGATTTTATCTTGGCTAGCATTGTAGTTATTAGGATGTGCACTCATTTGCATGCAAATGAAATGATCAATAGATAGTTAGTGTGGAAGCGCCAGTCCCCACTCTGTTTGGGAAGGCAATTAGTCCGCGCCTCGCCGATGCTCTGTTCTCTCCTTTACAAGGGCAATGAAGTCAAATCAACCTCCAAATGTTAATCCAGTTTAAACAGACAGGTTCAGATGTCAGCGTACACTGATTCACTAAAAGCTAAATTTAATCAATACAACCAGTGGGATGGAAATCTTGTATAACTTTAAAGCATTCCATCAGGCCAAATAATTAAAATCTAGTTGACCCTACCTAGTTTTCTAAATGTTCTCAAACCTTTTTATCAAATTTAATTGCTATAAGCTGTTCAGTTTTAATGGTCTTTGCCTTTAGTTCTTTTTCATCATACAAACAAATATGCCGTCAATTGAAATATGTTTGAATATAATCATTGAATGAAGTAAAAATTGGTGTAAGAGGCAATTGCTGTTGGGTATTTTTGCTTCTCTCTATCATTGTAGTACTTAACACCACCACGAGAAGCTTGGGTAATTTACTTGTGTCTGCCATTGTAGTACCGAACACCACCACGAGAATGTTGGGTAATTTACTTCTGTCTGTCATTGTAGTACTGAACACCACCACGAGAATGTTGGGTAATTTACTTGTGTCTGTCATTGTACTACTGAACACCACCACGAGAATGTTGGGTAATTTAATTGTGTCTGTCATTGTAGTACTGAACACCACCACGAGAATGTTGGGTAATTTACTTCTGTCTGTGATTGTAGTACTGAACACCACCACGAGAATGTTGGGTAATTTACTTGTGTCTGTCATTGTAGTACTGAAACCACCACGAGAATGTTGGGTAATTTACTTGTGTCTGTCATTGTAGTACTAAACACCACGATAAGAAGTATCCGTGGCATTAAGACAATGTTCGTGGATGTTATATAATACATACTACTGAACAAGTCTCGTGAAATTTCTCGGGAATATGTTTGGTGTTTCTTTCCTTCTTATAATCTTTTATAAATTGTTTGTCGTCTAACAATGTGTGGTAACAATAACTTTCACGTATCTACATCATAAAAAAAGTAAATTGCCTACAGCTAAGATTAACGTAGTTGACCATGTTCAAGAAGATCTGGCCGAATATTACAGTAAGCACTAGAAGTGTTGCCGTGGCGGTCTCTAGAGGGACAAAGACAGGGGAGAAGCATTGTTTTCTTCATACGAGTCCCTGATGTCACGCAACTATAATAGTTATTGCAACTTATTATTTACAATATTTCATATCAAAATGTGAGTTTTATCGATTTGACAAACTGAAATATGTATGTGTATTATTTGTCCAAAATGGCAAACGGTTTTTGTCATTTATGATCTTGTTTATTTCCTGCTGTTATTGAATATTATTCTGTTTGCAGGCAAATCTACATCTACATTTTCCAAAAATATCTAATGAATATCTTCTCTCTGAAGCCTTTCTGTTTAACGATTTATGAAACGCTTAGAATCTCAATGGCATGTCAAGACATCTGAAGACATCCATTTGTTTCATAGTAATCAGTTGTGCTTTCGTTATACGAATGGTGTATCGTAGATTCGACCATCAAAATAAAGTTTAATTTAAAATGGAACGCGATAGCGTGAAACCTGAGTTTGTTTGCAAGCGGGCCAGTTCATTTCTGATTAGAGTAGCGTTCAAAAGGTTACGGATAATTTTACAGCTGTACAATGTTAACTGTTATTTCCTCGTATTATATGTCACATTTATAAGTATATAACTCATATTCTTCCATTCGTAAGTTAAGTATTTTGATGTGATTGTTTCAAAACTATCACCCCTTGTCGACGATTCCAACCTGAAGGGCTGTGAGCTTACCCATAGACACAGTTTTCGATATAAGTCATTGAACACAATCACGACAGAAAGGACATACAGTTTTGTTAACTTTGAGGTATGTCAACTGTAGATAAATAACATCTGAGTTTCAACATTTGAGACCTTGGTTATTAATCTACAATTAGCATACCTCGGAATATTTCCTAACTAGACCATTATTTGTAAGAAATAAGTTTCGATAGAATTGTCCTCATATCTTTAATTGTGTTTTTTCAGTATTTTCACTTTCCACAATTTCTTCAACATTCCATCCAATTATTCAGTTTAAATCCTTCAGAGCACATGACTTTGTAGAATTACTCTAGAGGTATCTCCCCCTTGGATAATACACCTAGTGTACAAACTGTGCACCACTAGAAATGTAGGCAATTATATAAATAAGGAGAAAGTGTACACAACAGAAAACATTTCACCACAGGATGACCTAATTCATATTTACTCGTGTAAAATATTTTTTAACATGAAATTATCTTTTTTTAATTCTTAGACAAATAAACTTCTGACAAAGGAAAATAATTGTAAAATAGGGATTTTGAACATAACAATATTGTAAACCACGAAATGGTCGTTTGCAACCGCACTCGACAATACTGGATTTAAAAAAAATAAAATTAGCAGTCTGATGTTGAACTGAGATATCAAAATTTGGCACATGGCCATAACGTTGTACTGAAGAGAAGTTTTTCTTTTGATAAATATTCAGTTTTTCTAATGACGCTCTTAATGTAATTTTCCCGCGTTGAATTCATCGAGCGCGTCATTATTCCATAAGATTTGTTGATGATGCCCAAAGTGTGGAAACGGCGGAAATTGACTTCCAGGGGGAAATGGAGTATGACCGTTCCTTTTCCGTTCCATGTGGTTCTTCTAGCCGCACCAAACATCGTCAAGGCCTCAGTTAGCTAGATGTAATCATATTTTCCTCACCATCGTCGAGGCGAGCGAAGGATGTTAAGGGTAATCAAAAAGACATTGACTACAGACGCTATGCAAACAACATTAGTGTACAGTTCTCTTAAATGATGTGTTCCATTTCGTTTGCATACTTTTCAGCAAAAACAAAGCCCGATAAAGAAATAATTGAGTTGAGAGGGTCTGCCGTCAGCTTAAATGTAGTGAACATATCTGGGAATTAATCTATTGATTTAGTATTTTCTGATTTTCTCCATATGTTACACCGGGCTTAGAATTTACAGATGGCGTATATTGTATTTCGTTGCTGCAGCAAATAGTGCACATGTGTTCATCGTCCCATATAATACATTATGTTACAGTCAACGTCTAAAATCAGTAACATCTCTGTCAAATTATTCTCTAGGAAACATCAGCTCATTTATTTGACACTTTGACATATATTGTAAAGGATGCATAACAAATATGGATGTTTGTTTTATTTTGAAAGATGATAACAAATTTGGACATTTGTGATATTTTATGGATTGAATCATTTCATAATAAAGTTTAGGAGTATATTGTATGAGAACGTTATCACGGAAATGTTAACTGCTGTCCTTTTGACCATGTCCAGTTGACAAAGTGTATATGATATGTCATAAAACATAGTGTATGATATATCATAAAACATAGTGTATATTATGTCATAAAAGGGCGTGCAGTAAACACGGTCTTGAGTACTTTCGCTACACTGATGGATCTCGTATCTTCCAAGAATGTCCTACTGACCTCCTGTCGTCCTTGAAGACGTCAGAAGGTTTGTTGTCGTTCTTCATTTGATGATCCAGTTATTAAACTAGGCTAAAATCACACGTGCTTGCACACATACAAACACACCTGTCTACATAAAGTAATAAACTTGCTTATATGTACAAACATAACTGGTTGCAATGTTACTACCATAACTGGATTCAAAATACATTGTAGTCTCTATCAAATACAGAACTGATGTTTTGAGACAATATTTGTCATCAGTTCTATAAAATACATTTAGATCAATGTGTGGAAGTAATTAGCTGATGTTCAGGCAGTCGATAACTGACAGTATCAAGCAATCTATAAACCGCCCAAATGAATTAGAATATTCCAGTCATTCCATAGATTGACTGATTTTAGACATTGACTGTAACACAAATAGTTTCTCTTACGCACTTGGTATTACTTTTATACGAATAGTTGACTTCTCGACATTAAAACTGCAATTGACTAAACGATTTTACTCTTGTCAAAACAACCTGGCTTTTTGTATTATATAAGTATACAGCATAAGTGGTTGCCGTTTTGGTGCAAAGTACTCGTTTTAACTGTTGTTAATGAGCGAGTCGATATCATGACATTTAATGCAGCTGTATACCCCTTCCGCAAATCTATCTCTCATTGCCGCCGGTGTAAGTGTTAATTGCTGGTGATGTGAAATCAACAAAGCGTAGAACTGTCAGTGATACAAATACATAGCTGTCGGCTACCAGTCGTCTCCCGTAGTCATATCATCAAAGGCTCAGTGTGCCCAGCATGCACCACGGGAGACCGTCTCTAAATTCAGAGAGTCGAACTGAGATATTCCATTTCCGTATCCGTGTCTATTTCCTGTCACTTTGCTTTCACTGCAAAATTCCATTCTTGTAAACCTCACCAAGTTTATACTGGACGAGGATAAAGATGACAGGTGTGGTGATGGCTGCCGATCTTTTCACACGCTGCCCAGTTTTGAAGGTTCACAACTTTACTCAAACGTCCAATAGCAATGTTCTGATTACAGCGTGTTGATCGATCTGAAGTGTCTGTTATCGATACAAGTGAGAGAAAAATACAGATTGACTGGCAAATTTATCATATCAACTTAAATCGTTTACATTTGAACAACTAATATGTATTCATGACTAGGTACTCCATGTAAACTATGAAAATAGTTGAGAGAGTTTCTGTTTTATTTTATTCAGCAATGACGTTTTATTGGACGAAATACACGTTCTTATACATTTTGGATTCAGTTCAGTATGCGTAACAACGAGTGGGGTTCTTTTCTACAAAGGCGGTCTTTGATAAATTGAATACTTTTTGCATTATTATCCAATTTCATTGTCCTAAATGCCCAGGGGTGATGAGTATGTTGGCGTGGAGTCTACCTTGGTGACAATGCAGGAGTATGCGGGTGTGGAGTCTGCCTTGGTGACAATGCAGGAGTATGCGGGTGTGGAGTCTGCCTTGGTGACAATGCAGGAGTATTCGGGTGTGGAGTCTACTTGATGACAATGCAGGAGTATGCGGGTGTGGAGTCTGCCTTGGTGACAATGCAGGAGTATGCGGGTGTGGAGTCTACCT
>JAUELE010253532.1:0-10732 GCA_031471655.1 Diodora aspera | reverse complement strand
GTTAAACTCTCAAAAACAGTTTTCAACCAAAAGTCAATAAATAAACGCTGATCTAAGTTCCAATGTTTCTTTGAAATCGATCGCTATTGGTTTAGAGATCACTCGGTTGAGTGGATGACTTTGCAGAACTAATCAATCACAATAATCAACGCAACTAGCAACGAACTACCGCTTAGCAACAAACCAAAACAGATGACAGTACATTAAACACCATATTTCTATTCTAAGGAGCAGGGATTTACATACCTGATTCAAAAGTTTACCTGATTTAAACTATGGAATACTTGTAAATTATGTCAGGAACAAACCAAACATTTAACATGGTTTGGACGTGCCTTCAGTGAAAACATATAGTAAGTGAGTGATTTTGGATTTGACATGGCTTTTGATAATCTTTCCGCCGTTTCACCATGATGTCACCTACTTAAAGGATTAATCTCCATCTTCATCTGAAAGAGATGTACCTGGGCAGGATTTGAAACCACAACCGGCAAAGCTGGCAGATTACTGGACCGACACAATAACTGCTGCACTAACCCAGCTAAACTAGGGACAATGTATTGGGGTATGATGTTCCAATATCTTTAACACTAATTTTTTGTTGGATAAACTGCAAGTTCCTTACTCATGTTAGGAGGAAATCTCACAAACCATTCATTAGTATCTACCAACGAATCTTGCAGTGAATATACATGAGATGGTCACACTAACAATGAAAAGCTGGCTGAGAATATGATAAAACATATGAAGATTTCCATACACAGCTCATGCAGAAAATATGTGCAGATCAAACACCTTCCTGTAAAATGAATATATATATTTTTTGAAGATGGAGGATGAAGACTTTTTTCAATAGCCTACTGACTCTTATCAGAACTCTCAAACAATGGGAAAATCCATTTGATCTTAAGAAATATCATCACTTACATCATCTATTTTCAAGTAGGGTTATGAAAAATGCATCGCAAGTTGTGAAAAAGAATCATGTTCAATACATACCTTTAACTGTCAGACTGACTGGATCAGATGTTTTTGTACCAAGAGTAAATTCTTCACATTGCCAACTGCCCTGGTACTGAAGACATGTCACAGGATTAATTGTCAAAGTAAAAGTTGTGTCAGAACAACTGAAATCAAATTCTGAGGGAACAGACGACTCATTCTGACAGGAGGGTGATGGAGAAACAGCTGACACACCGAAGTTGCTTTGTGGTGATCCATTAAATATCCATGTAACTCTGCTCAGTGTCCCAGTTTGTGGAGTACATGTCAAAGTCACAGAAGAACCACTGATGGCAGGGTTTGGAGAAGCAGTGATGGTATACATAGCATTACCTGAAAAATAAGAAACTTTTCACTGCACATGCCACAGAAGTACATTTATTTTAATTTCAAACCAGTAGGTCTCCCAGACCAACAATTTCCATCTCAAGGAGGCCATTGATCAACTAAATGCGCATGTCAATGTAATAGATGATCCATTTGTGGCAGATACTGGAGCAACACTGATAACATGTTGACCGTCACCTGAAACATATACATGTACATAGATATGTATATATACATTAGACAATACATACAGACAGACAGTATACGCATTGAAAAAAACATTCACCTTTCCAAAGATGAACATTGACATGTATACCAGAAATACTGATATCATTTTGTCAACACGCAAAAACTTGCGAAAATATATATAACTCAGCCTTCAAAAAGCTAAAAGAGTCGAGTCTCCTGAGTAGTGATGGCAATATTTGTTAGTACAGGGATAAACACTGGTGGGCGCCAAGTCACTCACGACGACTAGATTGTTTGGCTCGGCGCCTAAGTTGAAAGATCTTGTCGCCCAGTCAGCCAATACAACATTTTGTGTTAACAATGATGAAGTTAGCCGATTGGGGGAGAGAAGATCCGACAACGCCTCGTAAACTAACTGAGTTTGTGGTCTGTGTGCCGCCATCAAATTTCTTGCACTGATATACGCAACACTTTATCTATCTTTTGGTTATTCGGAACAATATATTATTTTGATAATATTGAATGTAGTTTACAATATTACCCAGTACGTTTCATTAAGCAGGATTTAGATCAGACCATTGTGCCATAATGTAGATTTCAATCTACACATACAATTCATTACCAAGCAGGGCCATTCATATTTCAGTGCAACAAGTTTGAACAAGAACTGGAAAAACATTAATCCCGAAGTGAACAGTACTGTGACTTTTAAAACAAACAAGGACAAAATACAACATTCACAACATGAATGTCAGCACAAGGTAAATGTGATCATTCTTTACAAGCACTCCAGTTTCAGACACCAACCACAGCACCCACCCCCGCCCAAAGGCCCAACTCTCCCTGTGTGCTCACTTAAATCCCGTCAAACAGGACCCAACCTATCCCACAAGCCCAAACGGGCTATGCTTCCTGACCCACCGGTTCAGCCATCACTACTTGTTCATCGGCAACATATTTATGCTGGTCAAGAAAAGCGTTCCTACCCTCACAAGTCACAGGTAAATCCTCATTCCATTCTATTGTTTGTAATTCTGTATATGCAGCAAAACAGCATGGCAGCACAGTCAGCGCAACCATTCTTAATTTACACAATACATTATAAGTGTAAGTGGTTCACGCATACCCGTCTTGGCGCAGTCAATTTACCCATCACCATCGGCAAACTCACACTCCTTCATGAGGTGAGTTGGTCAAATCCATCTACCGGCAAACCCACACACACATGCATGCATGTAAGCACTCACACACAGACAGACAAACATACAGACAGACATGGACATGCATGCATGTGTGCATACACCGTATTTGGTGTACCCATAATATAATATAATATAATATAATACAAAATAATATAATATAATATAATATAATATAATATAATTATTAAAGCTGAATCAAATTAGAATCATGGGTTATAAGAATTTACCTTATGAAATTAATATTTTATTTGAAAGGTAAAATTTAATTATTACAAGGTAACTTTTGAGTTCTGTAACGTACAACTCAAACGCGTCTGTAATTTCGACACCGGTAGAAGATCCTGTTACAGATTTATCTTAAAGGACTCCATAATTATAGAATGTCCTTGGGCCAGGCTTTGTAATATTGCAAATGTACGTGTGACTTTTATGAACTATAATACACTAATTGTTTTTCGAGATGAAATCACGTTTCAAAACTCCATAAATCATGTCGGTGGGCTATACAAGCTTGATTTCTTTGTGACGTGTACTTATAACACCAACGCGGGTTAAATACCAAGCGAAACCCAATCTCAGTATGTCATACATTTTGCATACTTTTCTCAAACGTTCATTGATTTTTCAGGTGTTGCTGAGCGATTTGTCTACCTTAGCCAGGTAGCGAAGACAACTCGGAGTTGTATGGAAAATATTACCATGAGGAGCACAAAAAGAAAATGCGTTTTCGTTTTAACTTTCAGTTTTGTGTTGACTATAATATATTACAACTTAGTTCCGAAAAGAATCTTTCGGAATGAAAATGCATCACAAACAAACGGAGGAAATTCAAACTTCCACCATCGAGTCACAAAGTACGGACCATTTTGTGTCGAGGACAACATCTGCAAAAACAAATTAGAAGATGAAGTCTATACATACACAAGAGTTCCGAACTTTTATCAAATGGTCGACAATAACATGAACACTGACCAGAAAATCTCCAACAAGGGACGAGTGGTACCGAATGTTATTCACTATACTTGGTATGGTGGACCAAACGCGAAGAATACCTACCGATTTCATCAAATGCTGGCGGTTTTATCTGCTCATAAATTTCTTAAACCTAAAAGGATCTATTTTTGGCATGAAACACTCCCAACTGGTGAGTATTGGGAAAGACTGAAGCAAAAAGTGCCGGAATTGTGTCCAGTCTACCGGAAACCCCAGACAGATATCCGAGGGCAACATTTGGGTTTGTCAGAATATATTGCTGATGTTGTTCGTCTCGAAATTTTAATTGAATATGGAGGGATGTATTTTGATTTGGATATAATGGTACTTAAGGATCTAAGTCCGATTCTAACATTCGACTTGACAATGGGATACGAGGCTCAAAACAATTTGTGCAATGGAACCATTTTGGCACGGCCACATTCTGATTTTCTTAAACTTTGGCATAAAAATTACAAAGTCTTTCGTGACTGGAAACACTCGACTGAGATCCCTGAAAAGTTAGCAAAACGTCATCCCAATTTAGTGCACGCGGAAAATTCTTCATTTTACACACCGGGACATCAACAACTCGAACTTCTCTACGGAGCTGGAACTCTTTACGATTGGAGGAAACAGAACTACATCTGTCATTTGTGGATTCGACACCACAAAGTTGAACATAATGATCTCGAAGTTAGAATTTGGAATACTACTGCCGGCGAAATATTCCGATGGATTCTGTATGATGACTGGAAGATTTTGGATGATGCCTCTGTGAAAGTGATAAAAACATTGTGTGTTTTTGAGAACTTATGTCAAGAAACGCAGACTTCAGATGTATATATCTACAAAAGAAAGTCTGATTTTTTGTCAAGGGTCGATTCTCCAACAACTCTCGACCAACCGAAACGACACCAGGATAATGTAGTGCCGAATTTCGTCCATTTCACGTGGTATGGCGGAAGGGAGAAGGGCAACACATTTAGATTTCATCATTTAATAGCCATTTTAGCAGCTGCTAAGTTTGTAAAACCAAAATATGTATTTTTCTGGCACGACATGGTGCCCGAGGGTGACTTCTGGGGGGAACTTCGTCAAAAGGTACCCGAGGTGATCATGGTCTTTCGAAAAGCTCCGAATGAGATCAGAGGCCGGAAGGTCAAAGTGGCGGAGCATTTGACCGATGTTGTTAGACTTGAAGCGTTGTTGGAATATGGAGGAATGTACTTTGATCTTGATGCTATTGTAGTCAAGCCACCAGGTGATCTTCTAAAATATGACGTGACAATGGGTTACGAGGACCCTGGTGCACTGTGTAATGGAATTATATTTGCAAAACCGTGGGCAAACCTTTTGAAACTTTGGCATCGAGAGTATAAATCTTTTGATGACAGTCAGTGGGGATATCATTCTGTGATGTTGCCCGGTGTCCTCGCAAAGAAGTATCCCCATCTAGTTCATACAGAAAAAGAGTCTTTCAACCGGCCCAACTACAAAGAAACAGACTGGCTGTATATGGACGGGAAGCTGTATGACTGGAGGAAGAAGAACTTCGTCGTGCACTTGTGGATCCGGTTTCATAAGACTGAACATAGTCCGGTTGATATCAAAACATGGAACACAACAACTGGGGAAATATTTCGATACGTTTACTACGGGGACTGGAAAATTGGACGGTAAAACGATGAAAAAGAAATTTGTTTATACGGGAACTTGTGTATGAATAAAAAGAAAATATTATATAAATGGATTCAAGATCCGAATTTAAATTTAAGTGTGAACATAGTGCACACTGAACGTATTGTACCGAAGTGTGTGCATGTTGCGTGATACGGCGGGTATAAACGGGGAAACACTTTTAGGTTTCACCATATGCTTGTGATTCTAGCTGCGCATAAGTTTGTCAAACCAGAAAATATTCTTTTTCTGGCATGACCTTGAACCTGAAGGTCATTACTGGTAGGAAGTGAACCAGAAGGTCCCTGAACGGCCTTTAATACACCGGAAGGCCCCGCAGGTAATTCAGGGCCGGAACACCTTACCGATTTTCGTTTGGAGGCTGTAATCGAGTATCGAGGTATGTACTTTGACCTTGACGCCATTGTTGTTAAACCACTTGACTGCTTACTGAAGTATGACGTCACCATGGACCACGAAACCTCTATGAGCCTCTGCAATGAAGTTATCAATGCTAAACCCTGGGCCGAACTTTTACGAACGTGGCATAAAAAGTATAACACATTTGACGATCGAAACTGGGCTTACCATTCGGTGAAGTTACCGGCCGTCTTGGCCAAGCAACATTCGAGACTCATCCACAGGGAAGCCCGGTCTTAGCATTGTCCGGGCTGGCACGAGCTTCCGTTGTTATACAAAGAAGGAAACGTTATGACTGGAGAACAAATAACCATACGGTTCATCTCTGGATCCGAGCACACAAAACAGAACATAGTCCCAACGACATTATGACCTTGAACACAACCGTTGGAGAAATATTCCGCCATGTTTATTACAATGATTCGGGAATAATAAAATAAATTGAATTAGTTAGCCACATAGCATAATGACACTGGCCAATGTTGGCCCCATCTCATTACTAACATTGGCCCAATCTTGGCAAAAGACATTGGCCCAAATTGAATGTCAAGTTTGAACATTGGCAATGATTTTAACCCTATGTTGCCTCAACCGACATGCTTTTGAATGTTGGCATCCTGTCGGCATGAGATGGTGGTATTTAGGCTTTATGGGTTTTAATCTTCCCAGTGTCCCAATACTTGTCGTGTTAAGCTTGTGTGATCAGGTTTCTTTCTATGGATCGTCTTCCATTTAGTGCTGTTCCATCAGTGCTGCTTGTAGATTAAATCATTCAGCACCAGAAAATGGTAATAATATACTAGGACTGTTGAAACAGAACTAACGGTCTTCATGTATAGTACTTCTCTCATTGCACTGTTTCCCGTACATTTACCTTTTAATTATGATCGATCGATTGATCAACTGATTCATCGCATGATTGATCCGTCGACCGATCAATTGAATGATTCATCAATCGATGCTTAAACACTAAAAATCTCGCCTCTGAAATATTTCAAAATAGCGGTAAAACTACTACGACGGCAGTTTTGATAACAATCGACTACAAGGTGTTTGGGTCTGTATACCAAATTTGCAGTCTGTATAGTTTATAGTTTGAGTGTAACGGTCATTGATGGCATTTTTCTTGTTTGCCAACATTAAACATATTCGTACATAACTTGTGTAGAACAATGCATCTACATTATAAATAATGCTTCACATTCTGCTTTTATCAGGTTCTGTAGGAATAGAAAACATGAATGTACAACTCTTGAGAGTTGTCTGCCCTTGACTACAAAGTTTTGCAAATTGATGACGTCAAGAGATTCACCACCCAAAAGTCCAACAGACAGCTTAAAACCACTTGACACTATAACCTTTGTGAGTTATTGATCTCTTCATATGCGCCAGTTTTGAAAAAAAAATACATTTTACCCCATCTTTGGAGCCCATTGTCTGCTGAACCAATTGATATTGAAGAAGTCATAATGTTTTTATAACTATGCCTTCTGATTGTATATTATGTATCAAATTTGGTTTAAGTTGATTTTTGTAAGAGGAGTTAGATTTCAGAGACGCCTACTGTTTCCACACACAACTTGCGGCTTACTGAAAGATTGCAAAATAGTGGGACAGCCATTAGGGAGCGATCATTTGATTTGGGGGAGGGGGAGTTGACTAGAATTGTTTCTCTTGCAAACTAGTTAATAAAATCATGGATACGGCAAACCTTTTTATTCTTGGATAATTGCCTACAAACTATTCTTTTTGTTTTAAATATAACGTTTGATATTTAATGCAATTGCAGGAATGCATAGTGAATTAAAAGCGGGGACAGGGGCGAGTCCAGAAGTTTGTGAAACGGGGTGTCCGAAGCTTAATCTCGACGAATGAAATCAGCTAGGAGTGTTGTAGGCTGCTTCGGGGGTATCCTGCCTAGGAACGTTGTAATTTACAGAAGCTCTAAGAGTATTTCCCTGCCTTTAATTGGGTCAAAACGAGTTTTGTAACTAGTCCAAATAAGACAACATAATTACAGAAACGATGGGAGCAATTACAGAGGGGAATGATCCAAGGACATCAGGTGAGGGTCCAGGGGCCGCTTAGCTTTAAAGGGTAGGACCTGTAACCCGAGACATCCATGCAATGTTTGGCAACTCAAAAGTTATCTAAAAGGTAGTAAAGTATATTATCAAATTTTATTAGACCCCATTTGATACGATCCCACCGACATAATAAATAAGAAGAATTTTCTGTACTGAATTCCATAATCAAGAATGGCAAAGATTTTAACTTGATAGTTTACATATCTACCCATAGTAGTAACCTGTGATGGTCCCAGCGTGAAGTTATTCATAATATACTTACAACTGATCATTACTAATAATTAGGCTGGGATATGGTTGCTCCAGACTAGGTTCCTCCTGTAATAAATATCCAGATTCGATATACCATGTATTTAATGAATGTATCCATGTCAAGGTATTGAGAGAAATGTTCAACTGATTATCAAATGTAGCAGAAGGTAGAATCTCATCTCTTTACATAACAAGAATAGATCAGAAACCAGTCTTCTACTAATCTTAGTATGATAACCAGTCTTCTACTAATCTTAGTATGATAACCAGTCTTCTACTAATCTTAGTATAATAACCAGTCTTCTACTAATCTTAATATGATTACCAGTCTTCTACTAATCTTAGTATGATAACCAGTCTTCTACTAATCTTAGTATGATAAAGGTATTCGATTTATTAATGATCTGGTAACGCAAGATGACTAGTTACTACAATACAAATCATTTCTGGATAGCTACGACATATATAACCAATTGTCTTGCATATATGGGTACAGGTATTACCGTTTTTAGTTTATCACCCTTCAGAGCATCATGAGTGCCAATGCAATCCATTAGCGCATAATAAAGCTGAAACATGTTGTAAAATATATTATTATGTTTCTTAAATTCATTTTTGATTAGAGTACATAGTCATGCGAAATGGAAACGTACAATTTGTAACTTCTTTTCAGTTCGCGAATGGGAACATATATGCATGTACTTTCTTTCGTATAGGTGTATAATTAGTTGTTCATTAAGATGGTTAGAATATCAGATTATCCACGACATTCTTTCTATAATTGTCATGCTACAAACAGCTGGGCATGTTGATTCTGATCTGTGTTCTTTTTGCTCTTCGTGCCCAGAAACAGTTTTCACCTGTCCTGTGAATGTGGGCATACAATTGGAATATGATCAGACCTGGGCCCTGTTTCACAACACGATCTTAGCGCTAACTCTTAAGATCGATTTTTTAAACCTAGTTTTAACCATCATTTCGGTTGACAAAGCAACGTTAAGCTGTACAGCGTGTCCTAAAATCACTCCCAGATTGTGTCGAGAAATATATACAAATGTTGGTGACGTTGGTTTTAAAATTAACTTAGTCGCTAAGATTGATCTTAACTAAGATCGCTTTGTGAAACAGGGACCTGACCAGTTGGATTAAGATTTTCGGTCACTTTTACAAACGATAAAATTATATTTGGTTTCGATAACAAACATAATGATTGTTTAAATGTTCTCATATTAATAGCAAACCAGTCACAATCAGTCAAGAATAAAACAATACCCATGCTTGAAGCATATTAAAAAGAAAACTGAGAATTACCACAAAGCTGTGAAATTAAGATCATTTACAAACTCCCGGTTCACCTCCTTTCACACACTCTGGTCAAGTCTCCACAATTTGTTGCTCACACGATGAGATGACTATACTGGTAATAGATATCCCATATGTATTATGCTCATTATAATTTCTGTTACTGTATTGTACTGTTCATGTACTATATTCATCAGCAGAGTATGTACATTTAACTGAAGATACCTGGTAAATTTTGTGTAAATATATGTATACTGAACCGCAAAAGAAACGTCACCCCACGTAACATTGAAATGCAAAGTTGTCATTTAAATATCTTGAAAATGAAATTTGATAATAAAAAACAAAGCAGGTGACAATAAAACCAATCACCCAAATGCATCACGGCAATGACCATGGTGACCCGATGCACGTGAGTTCCATGCAAATTGAAATGCACATGCGTTCCCCCATGTCTTGCCCTATAAAACTCCATCCAGATCGGATAACATTCATTCGTTATTGAATTGCTACGACATGCCAAGATTGACAAGAAATGAGCGACACCAAGCCCTTGGACGAGTGCAAGCTGGACAAACCGCCCGGCAAGTAGCCAATGCATTTCAAGTCTACGTAAAGGCAATATACAGGCTTCAGCAACGGTACCAGGCCACCAACACCAGAGATGAACGACCTTGTAGTGGAAGACCAAGGGTCACCATCCGACGTCAGGATCCTCAGGATCGACAGACCATGGGGACACACCAGCGACACATTAGTGCAGACACCGTGCGTTGACGATTGACAAGCAGACACCTCAACTGTCACAGCCCACACCGATGACCCATTCTGACACCACGTCATCGCCGGGACAGTCTTCAGTGGGCAACACAGCACCGACATTAGTGCCACCAGCAGTGGAGAAAAGTCCTCGTCTCGGACGAGAGCCGTTACTGTATCTCAACGGCAGATGACGAAGAGAGTCTGGCGACGCCGTGGGGAACGTTATTCGGATGCTTGTTGTTGAGAGAGACTTGTGGGGTGGTCCGAGCATCATGGTGTGGGGGGAAATGGTCTTGCACAGAGTGTCGGTCCTGTGGTCTTCCAGAACATCGGACCAGGAAGAGGCAATGTTACATTGATCAAGTCTTGAGACCACACGTCATACATCATTTGGTACGTCGCCGCAACCACGAGTTTCAGCATGATAACGCCCGTGCCCACACTGCGAGAGCAACACGAGTCTTCCTCCAGCAGAATGGCATCAGAACCATGCAGTAACCTGCCTTCAGTCCCGATTTAATTCTCATTGAGCATCTC
>JAUELE010253521.1:0-10732 GCA_031471655.1 Diodora aspera | reverse complement strand
CCCCCCCCCCCCCCCCCCCCCCCCCCCCCCCCCCCCCCCCCCCCCCCCCCCCCCCCGGCCACCATTGGTGCTACGGCACTGTATCACCCAGGAGTATATACAAAGTGCTGGCACTGATGACGTCACATTTGAATTGGTTATAGATTATGGCATTCTGCACAAAACTCTCATCATTCGTTTATTTCATCAGACCAGGCTAAAGCTCTTTTTCGTCCAGCTCCAGCCATGTCTGTGATAACAATCTTAGGTTCGAAAACCCAGACAATTAAAACAAGTAAACAATCACGTGACTGTCTTGAAAAAATGACAAACTATTTATAGACATTACGAAATTACTTTGCTCACCTATGTAAATCAAAGACCCGTTTACATGACACTGTTTACTTACAGAGTAAAATACTTACATTGTTAAATACTTTTGCATCACCTCCGGAGAGGTGTTGAAGCAATTTTACTTACATACAGAAACCCGTTTACATGACCACTTTACTTACCTTAAGTATATTTACGTACATCAGCAAACATACTCCCATAAGTATAAGTGGTCATGTAAACGCGGCTTAAAGGGACATGATCAAAGATGCAGGTACGCCAATCGATGGTCAGAGCTTGTCTTTCTGTTCATCGAGTAATATAATACCGTGCTGTATATCTTTTTCACACAAAGATTTCACACTAATTGAAGCATTTAAGAAACGGGGTTAGTTTAACGCATTGCGCATTAAATTTGGAAGAATGTATACGTATAAACAAATATGGAACTGGCTAAAACGGTGATATGCGATTGGACGAAACGGTGACAATTACACGAAACGGGAAAAGATATGTGGTCCAAACGGTGACACGTTTTGGATACAACGGTGACAACAAAAGATATATATATCCATCGGTCATTCCACTGAATTGTCCGTAGATGACCGCCAAGTTTGGCGTGTCACCGTTTTGGCTTGTCGCCGTTTTAGCTACTACCCGTAAAACGATGTCGGATGCAACACAGAGGTGACCGTAAATGCTGGTCTGTCGTTCTGTTTCCTTCGATCAAAGGTATCTAATCATCCATGAGAAGTCTTCCAATGTCAGGTTTACATTCGCCGAAGATTCTTTGTTACAATAAGAGCGAATTGAACGTATTTTAGGTTTATGACCGATTATCCAGACGCAAATTTGATTATGTCCCTTTAACATTCGGCGAAGTAAAGACGTTGTGTGTTTAAATTTATCAACAGTTACTTCTTGCTTAAAGGTCAGCTTATTTTACGTCACCTTTGGCCCCCATTATGGAGTTATTTCTTGCTAATTCCGCTCGTGCAGTAAATGCAACATTTCATTGGTTGTCTTTATTCAGCTCATGTGGAGTTTCCATACTCACAAAACGATCGTCGTCAATAGAAGTGATTCTAGGGCATGCAGCGGACAGTGGGGCGTGGGGAATAATGCCCTGGATTTCGAGGATGACCACAGAAGTGCAGATCTAATAATGCCCCCCAAACACAAAAGGAATCTGCGGAGCAAAATATCATTCGTGGCGCTTAGCTCAAGCACTTCGCTCTCGTGTGTGGCAAATGTACGTAAGACTTTTTTTCAATCGTGCACTTTATCGCAAGTATCAAGCATAATTATTTGATAATTTTTGGCACGAATGAAATACGTCCCCCCCATGTGTGGTAAGCGAAAGTAATGTGGTTTAAGCAAAACACCAGGAATACAATTTTTTGCAGGGCAGCGAGGAAAAGGTTTAAGCACTTTGCTTTCGTTCGCGACACATAGAAGGAATATTAATTTCCATTCGTGGAATTTTGCTTAAAGCCCTTTGTTTTAGTTTACCACGTAAGGAATGATTATTTCATTCGTGGCACTTGCCCAAAAGCATAGTGGCACGAATGAAATTTTGCTTAGCAGATTTCTCCTGTGTGTGTGAATGCGGGGGTATACATTGTTTAATAAGTTCACAGTTTCGTTAAAGCGCATTTGGAATCGAACAGTGCAGAAACTGAATTGGAATGGGAGAAGCAGTGGGGTGACCAGGGTTGGTGGCACCCGGTGCAGTAACTCATGGTGTCACCACCACCCAGCACGCTGGACACCCTTACAGAACCGGGTTAATAGTTAGTAATAAAGCAAACAAAAAGTACACCCGTAAATCGTTAAATTAACAAAAGGTTAGAGACATTCAGTTGGGTGAAACCGGATACATTAGGTACCCTTGCATCCGTTAATGATGCTGCTGAAATAACACCTCTAACCTCCAAGTGAAATATACCAGTTTTTAAGACAGAAAGTTAAAAAACGGGAATTTAAGCTATACGATTTATTACTACACACGTAAATGTTGTAGAGTCGCTATGAAAATGCATGTCATACCTGAGGTGACTACCCCATCCATGGGTATATTTAGCGTTTGAGCTAATGCACCGAAAAAGCCGAAGAGCATGATAGCAGCGACGATTGTAAACACTACCAGTGTTCCAACAATGAAGCAGGCATCCCTGTAAAGATGAAACATGAAGTACATTTCTATTAGGGGTTGACCATTGCAATACATTCAGACTTTATAATTATTCTTAATATTGGCTAGGGAGAGAATAAGTACGGAAACCCAGAAGGGTCATGCTGAAACTGAAAAATTGAAGCGTGAGCACGCGTTGGTATCTCAAGCGCAAGCGTAGGATTTTGAAAAAGAATATCAATAGTTTCACAAACCAATTTAGTAAATGAATTAAACATTGTAATTGTCCAACAACAGCAATTACAAACTCCAAACTGTAATGAAGTATAGATATAATAAATAAAATTGCAACAGATGGATTTTCTCACTAACAATGTAACTCTAAGAGTGAATCGCGCTTCTTGAATTCATGTCAGCAATCCTATATCCCGTATGAATGTCTACAACACCACTCCTTTACAATAACTACTCCTTTACAATAACTATCCGAGTTTCCAACTCCTCTTCAGTAATTAACAATGATGAAGATGGCCTTCCAGGCCAAGGCTGTCTTCTAAGCTAGGTGTCTTGCTTTTGAAACCACTGCTTATTTGAAACCATTGGCCAAGCGCTGGCCGTAGCACCAATATAGACACAAACCCACAGGACTTTCTAGTAATAAGAAAGTACCAGACATGGAACAATCTAGAGAATAGAACCTTCTGGAAAATCCGGAAAGTTCACTACATATAGCTAAATAACCTGCCAGTCAAACTTGTTACATAATTTCTTGACTATATGTGTAGCGCTGATTGTAAATAGCCCGGTAAGTGGTCAGGTGACATTCCACAAATTTCTACAAGGTCCAATTTGTTAAACCTAAACTTCCTGTATTTTAACACTGTCCATATAATAACACAACCAGTGTTTATCATTTTGCTTTCATTCAAATAACAATATTTAGTGCACACTCGTTAGTACATTTCTATCTCGCAAGCACACTATAATATGTCCACACTTCAGTATCGCGTGCCAAAGCGTTCTTTAAAGTATGCGCACAAATATTAAAGCGTGCACATGTGTCGGAGACACTAAAGCGTTCGCACGAGATACTAAAGCGTGCGCGCGTCATGTTAAGTTTTCATGGGTTCCTTAGAAATAAAAGCAGCAACAAATCATTTGAAATATCAATACATGAATATGACAACACTAGTTTTCGTCACCCACAGGACATTCGGTCCTGCAAGTTGGAAGTGTTTGTCTGATCGGATGACAATTCCCAGGACTGATTATTGACACTGCACCAAACGTTTCATGGAAGAGATATACGTAGTCTGTCTCCCAGATTCGGAGGATAAGAATTTTTCTTTCACAATAATTTGATTTTATCAAAAGTGGTAAATAGTTAAAGTTGCATCAAATATTAACACGCATGTCATGATTTACTTGACCCTCAGCACCGGACATTCGGTCCTACATATTGAGATATTCTGGTGGCCCGGAGGCAAGTTTACCGGATTTGTCCGTTGGTCAGAGGTTATTGGCCAAGGCTGGACAAACGTATGCACTTGATGGGAGTGTTACATAATGAATAAACCGAACTGACCTCTACTGAAGTTGATGGACAGCACTTCAACAGGCCTCACCTGAAGATAGTTGACTGGAAATTCTTGTAACTAGCCAACGTGTGGATAGCTCCACTGCCAACCACTGTTGTGTAAAAGGCAGTAGTCAGCGCATCAAACCATAACTAAAACAAAATTAATGATAGAAGATATAAACTATTCGTGACCATTGAGTACAAAAATAACCACAATGGACACTGTATCTGTTTGTGCACTAAACCCAATGACATTACAAGGCAAAAATGTTAAAAAACTGTGAAATATTATGATGATCGATTATGTTCCAAGTATTCATATGTCACATAATATTATTAGCTTCCTGGTTACATACTGATTCACATGCCACTAAACAAGACTCGCTGTTATCAATTGTTTGATAGAGTGGTAGTTTCAACCATGTAAGTGCATCCAATACCTTGAAAGCCCAATATAAGGTATCGACAATATGGCCGCTCTGGCAGCCATATTTGATGATAAATGGCCTCGGACCACAGTTACCTCCCCTTAGGTTCAACAAGAAATCGATGTTTACACTGGCAACGGACTGCTTATTGCACGTCCTGCGCGTTATAAGTTTAAATTGAAATATCTGCCCAGTTCTGGATTTCTTTTGCATGTAATATACTTTGAACTGTGACATAAACTTTTATTAGATTTCTTTTTGTTTGCCAAGTACAGCTGCTAGCAGGTTTTGAATTTTTGGGAAATCTGTTGTATTTCATATGAAATAATGTTGTAGGTAATGCCTTTAACCGCATTTTGTGGAAAAACGAGCCGGTTATGGTCCGTAATAAATACCATTTTCTCACTTATGAATACACCCTCTATGGGATTGTATACAGTGTTCCGGTCTGGCAATGTTGAGTAACATTCTACAGAGCTCTTGATATGGCCCTTCTAATGATAAAAAGAGAAGAAAATTAATTGTGATCCGGTGCCAAATTGAATGCAAACTGTAATCTATTCATCACATACGCCTTCCCAGAAAATGTCATTGAAATCCCCTCAGTACTTGAGTTCAATGCGATTGTACTACACTGTGTTGATTTATATGTCACCATCTTAATTAAATGTTTCAGGTCGGTGAAGGTCAACATTGCAAACACAAACATCAAAATTCCATGTAGAATAGTGATCATTTTGGTCTATTGCATTCATGTACCAAATTGCAGCCATGTAGCTGCATCCAAAACCTTAGGCCTGAAAATAATAGACTTTCAGTATGGCTACCCTGGCGACCATATTTGATGATGAAATGGAACGTATCAAACGAGCTGCAATATATTCCTCCATACCCGCATTCCCATATATTCAGCTTGGTCAATTCAGTGGTTTAGCACAACAACGCCAATACTTAATTTGGCCCAATACAGAAGAAATATGAACACATCAAAGGTAGGAGAACATTCATTCTCCAGCGACTTATCTGAAGCCCCAAGGAATGTGGGGCTGTGGATGAGCTGTGGATAGAGAAAAAGGTATGCAGCATGTTCAAACATTGACGTTGATGGATAGATCTTTTGTCAAGACCCTGAACCAAAGCATAGAAACCTGAACATCATATTTTACCCTCTATAGTCATCTGCTTGGCCCATCCTCGAAATCCAGGGCATAATGACTTCGCCAATATCCGTCATAAACCCTGGATGTACTCCTATTCACTTTGGTCGTTTTGTGTGTATGGTTAGATTCAGTCTGCTGAATATAGACAACCAATGAAATGTCGCATTCAGCACGAGAAGTAACTCTTGATAAATTTAAACACAAAACGTCTTTAGCTCGACGAACATTAGGACAGACGTGCCACATGATAGAGCGCAAGCTGTCGCTATGATCCAACTACCCGCTTCGAGACGATCGTCGTGAATAGGAGTGATTGCAGGGTATATGACTGACGCTGGGGGACAAATTATGCACTGGACTTCGAGGATGTGCTTGGACCTGCCTGTTGCACAACCATAGCTAGGATAGACAGTACAGTGCCAGGAGTACTAACCTGCGTCTGATTTTACATAATTATTTAAGAGACTTTACTTAAATAGGATTTGGAGAAAAGTCTAGATGCTGGACTATTATGCATAATTCATGTAGCTATTGCAACTTCTATATGGATATCTGAAGAGACAGACATAGATTGCATTCCATGAACTCTTCAGGTTGCACCACGTGTTTTTAATAGCCAAAATATATAAGTCAGCCAAGAGAAAGGTAACGAAGTAGCAAAACACTCACATTTTGGTCCAACAATGAATTGAAAGAGGGATACATCAGGTATTTGACTCCTTGCCAACTTCCGGGAAGAGTCAGGGATCGAAACAACAGAACCAGCATGAAGAGAGCGATCAGGACGAGACACACGGTAGCCACCTGGTGTTAAAATCAGATATGTCCGAGATCACTTGTCATTATCCTATTTCCCAGGTTACTGGTGACAGGTGATTTAGGACAAAAATGTAGAATATGCTTTTACAAGAAAACAATAGTCTGTCTCCATGCTCCTTGCATCACTATACATGTACTAGTTTAGTTACAACACAAATCAGTTCCTGTGGCTTACTTCCTGACAATACGAGTGAAATTGAAATCGGTTGAAGGATTCTGTATTGTACATGAAAGGCATGGAATCTAGTTTCCGATCAAAGCTATTCGTCTCTTTCCATGACTGGTATGCCTCTTGTCGCCATTTTGATAAGACCCTTCTCAATCCAGCGTAAAGCGAGTAGAAGAAGAAATTGGTTTGAAAACTACTGCAGAGAAAGATAACTCTGAATTGTTGTTGCGCCTTCGCTTGATAATATTTGGGGAAGCGATGTTTTTAAATGCATTATTACACCCACACAACCCGGACAATTACAGAAGTAAAAGATAAGAACATTGGTATTGTAAGTCACAATATACACAAATTAATAAAAAAAATATACTTTCAATGGAACTCTTTGGTCGTATCACTTCTGAACGTGCGCCACGAATTCGCGTGTTGACACTTGGCTTTATCCGGAGAAGCCCATATGAAATCTGATGAATAACACCTATAAAGGTAACCCTGTGAAATATGCTTTTCCATTGAATGTATGTTCGTGTGTGTGTTGAGGTCTTGTGTTCTTGTATGGAAAATGATCGGTCCGCAGTCCAAATATTCGTCTGTATTTGTGATAGGCATTAATATCCCTTTGTACCTATGTTAATATAAATGTTCTTTTGTATAAGTTGGGATCTTTGTCTATATTTTCGTTTGCTTAATAGTGAAGTATCTTCATATCCAAGTAACACTTTTTGTTTTTTGATACAGCTTAAGTGCTGAGAGCCACAGTAAGCACACTTGGCTCATGCTTTTCATGCTGTACTGACCCAGTTTCATGCTATGTTAGCAATCATGAATATGAATTAGTTTAGATGTACTGGTAAGTGGACTACACATTGGATACATTGGCAATATTTACCTTAATTATTAGTACACTAGTATTTAATTTATTTCTATTTGCAGAAAACAATTAAAACTTTTATTACGGGATTTCATAGGTCAAGAGAAGACATGGAAGTACAAATAGGAATAGGAGTCTCACTTGGTTTTGCCCAACTCCTTAAAAAAGTAAGTTTCTAATATTAAAAACCTTTAATAGTTATGTTAAATAAATGTATTGATAAATGCATAAGTAGGTATGCAAAGTTAAAGTATAAAAAGTAGTAATTTATTCACGTAGGTGGGAAATGAGACTGCATGTGTCATGACACGCCACATATTCGAAAAATGGTCAACTGAGGTTATTTCCAGTGGCAAGTCTCTTTAATAGTCACACAGATGTAAGAGCGTATATTTTGTGGTTTGATATGTCAAGTTTGTTTCATTTGTCCTTAGCTTATATCCCTTTAACCCCGTTGGGCTTCCTGGGGGTGGGGGTGGACGTGGTGTCACGTAGATAGAATAGAACCAAGGTAACCCAATGCTTGTCATACAAGGCGACTAAACTGTTGGACACCCCTCCACCCAACGTATCAAACATAACCATTGAAATGATGTAGACAAGTATTGACTGCAACTGAACTCAACTGGTGCATACACAACAAGCACTTAAACTCTTCTCAAGCAACAGTAATTGCTAAAGATAATGTCATGAAGATGCTTTACCTCTATTTTCATGAGTCAGTTTGGACATTCTTTTCATTTTGTAAGGGAATATCAAATCAAATTTCAAAACATTTCTGACAATTTTCATTTTTTAAAAAGATTGTGTATGATGATACCTAATGTCACTGGATATGTCAAGCCACAAAGGCCCTTTAATCAGTCTGTTTATTGAATGTGTATTTTGTATTGGTATGACATCAAGGTGTGTACTGCGACACAGGTGTTAAGCTGTCTGTGAAATTCCAACATAGCCTATCAAACGGTTCCTCATTAATGCCAATGGCAGTGGTTACTGGTCTGTTGACCAACTGTCTGACCATAACACTTATTTCAAAACCTTTAAAAAGTTTGTTTTCTCTTTAAAGATGCAAGGTTTACAAGTTTGGAAATATGAATATAAGACTAATAATTATTAGTAGTACGATGTCATTTCCAGTTCACCAAAACTGAGATATATTTTAACATGGTACTGGGTTAAAATGCAATCCCACACCAGTGCACGTATATTATTTTATAAAATGCAAGGTACCAAGTTTCAATATTTGATTGATATTTTTGTCAACTACAGGTCTAATATTGCAATCAAAATGCACACCCCCTGCCACACCCACGTTTGGGTGTGTGGGGCTGACATAAAATCGCAAACTACTTTAAGTTACAAAGGTGCTGTACACAAAGTGTTATTGAATTTGTTCCACTAGAGGTGTGACGTTGCTTCAATAGGGTGCAATGGGTTCCTTCATGTCATAGGTAAAAGCAAGGTAATTTTTCAAAGTTCATCCAAACGTGTCTGATATGTTAACAGACATACAGCGTACTGTCCATAAATCCATTCCAGCTTCCGAACTTCATTAGAAACCTTCAAATCAACAAAACTTAATTGTTCAATAAGGCTCCCTGCCACGTCCACTTTTGGGCCCACTTTTTCAATTGCAATAGCAAACTAGTTGACGTTGTAAAGATGATGTTTACACAGTAAGTTGTATTGAATTGGATCAATATGTGTGACTGCTGGAGGTGTGACGTCGTTCCTATTTGGTTCTATGGGTGCAGTCATGTCAAAGGTCAAGGCAAAGCCATTTTTCTTAAATTGTCAAAACCCGTCTGATATGTTGACACACATACACTATACTCTCTACAAACCAAATGTCAGCATTTTAACTGTCTCAGAAACTTGACCAAAGTTGATTTTTCCAACTTTCCACGACGCCCACTTTTGGAGGTATGGGGCTCAAATCTAATTCCAAACAAGCTTATAATTATGTTACAAAGATACTGTAGACTATGTTTAATTAAGTTTCATCAATATTTGTGACTGCTGGAGGTGTGACGTGGAATTGTTTACGAAAGGACGGACTGACCTATTGCATTTGAATGGTTTTGACCAGTTGAGTTAAAAATAACTTGTTTCTCATCACCTGCCCGCCCCTAAAATATTGGCCGCCGCTATAATTTTTTCTTATATACTCAACCGCAAAAGAAACGTCACCCCAAGTAACATTGCATGAAAAGTTGTCATTTAAAATATCTGGGTAATTGTTATCAAAGTTCTTCAAATTTAACATTACCTCGTCCGGCAAAATTAAATTTGATAACAAACAAAGATGATGACAATAAAACCGATCACCCAAACGCATCACGGCAACGGCCATGGTAACCCTATGCAAATTGAAATGCACAAGCGTTCCCCTATTTCTTGCCCTACAAAAATCCACCCAGATCGGATACCATTCGTTATTGAATTGCTACGACATGCCACGATTGACAAAAAAAATCACCGACACAAGCCCTTGGACGATGGCAAGCTGGACAAACCGCCCGGCAAGTAGCAAATGCATTTCAAGTCCACGTAAGGATCATATACAGGTTCCAGCAACACAAATGATCACCACCCGACGTCAGGATCGTCAGATTAAGCGACAGCATCTTCAAGATCGCTTTGTTACTGCCGCGAAAACTGCTCGGCAGACCATGGGTACACACCAGCGACACATTGGTGCGGACACCGTGCGTCGACGAGTGACAAGCAGACACCGCCACTGTCACAGACCACTCCGAGGACCAATTCTGACACCACGTCATCGCTGGGACGGTCGTCAGCAATTGAGAAGAGTCGTCTTCTTAGACGAGAGCCGTTACTGTATCTCAACAGCAGATGGCAGAGAGAGAGAGATTCTGGCGACGCCGTGGGGAACGCTATTCGTATGCTTGTGTTGTTAAGAGCCCATGGGGTTGTCCGGGCATCATGGTATTGGGTGGAATTGGTCTTGCACAGAGGGTCGGCGCTGTGGTATTCCAGAAGATTGGTCAAGGGAGAGGTAATGGTGTCACTGCAGCTCGGTACAATAATCAAGTCTTGAGACCACACGTCATACATCATTTGGCACGTCACTGTAACCACGAGATTCAGCATGATAACGCCCGTGCCCACACTGCGAGATCAACAAGAGTTTTCCTCCAGCAGAATGGCATCAGAACCATGCAGTGGCCTGCCCTCAGTCCCGATTTAAACCCCATTGAGCACCTATGAAACAATATTAAAAAACGGCTGAATGA
>JAUELE010253520.1:0-19206 GCA_031471655.1 Diodora aspera | reverse complement strand
ATATATATATATATATATATATATATATTTGTTGACAAAGCAATTCACATTGTTGTATTTCATTGCTCAGCAGAATTTTGTCTCATAAATTATGCATTTTCTAGACGCAAGCTACCAAAAGGTCGTGTTCGAACAGTTTCATACATGTTCACAGATAATAGCCAGTTACAAAAATATATTTTAAAGCTTTATATAATTATAGTAATTTGCAAGGCAAGTTATATTGAAAAGTTTGAATACAGTTAAATGAATATGACAAAATGGACTTATAAACTACTGGCGTTTTTTGAAGGAAGCTACAATTTTCCTTCAATCGATATTTTCCTTAGATTATATGTAAATTGTAAGTCAACAAGTACAAACACTAATTTGTATAATAATTGTAAACGCGTCCTACTTTAACAACAGTAACAATCAAGTGCGAATGCAGCTCTCCCGACTTCTAATGCTACGACTCGCCAACATCCTCTTCAGGCAGTTTAATGATCGGTATTTCGTGGATGGCCTTTGGTCTCGTGCTGTCATCCACACTCATCTGTTTGGTGAGTCCGGACCACTGCACGGACTGTCCTTCTTCGAAGTCTTCCTCTTCTATGCTGTCTTGAGGTGACAACCTGCGCACGGAACTCGCGCTGCTATCACTACCGAGACTCGCGCTGCGCATTTCCGGTGCCAATCTGTCCCGTCTTCGTTCGTCGCCCAGGATGGGTTCAGTATGCTTCCTGTGAAGCCTGGGTCTGTGATGCAGACGTGGTGACCTACGAGCGCCCCCTCGGGCTTCCGGTGCTTCCTGGCGAATGAAATCGTTGAATATTTTATTCGTGGTTTCGTCAATACTGTAGTCACGTGCCAAGTATCTCTCTCTTGACTCGACCGAATGTGATTTGAAGAACCTTCGGAACACTGAGATTTTACTTGTTGGCATCGTATTGTCCTCAAAACTGTCACCTGATGCCAGTTCCGATTTGGAATCTGTTTCAGGTTCATTTATGCTTTCATACACTCGCACTGTCTGTCTATCGCGGCTGTATGCACGCCTTTTCTTCGATGCAGTCTTTCCGTTTCTACGGTCAAAATGTGACCCATATGTTGACCTCTTTTGAATTCCTTTCGGACTCTCTGAACCTTCCCTTCTAGTGTCAGGAGTAGGAGATCGTTGGGGCGACCTTTGAGGAGATCTTTGCGGTGACCTTGAAGACGACCTTTGAGGAGATTTTGGTGGAGACTTTTGCGCCGGTTTTTCTAAGAGATGAGACACACCTTCCTTTTCCGCTTCTGGCGTTTCCTTGGTAGAAGCTTGTGTTTCTAGAGACTTATAGCCGCTATCAGCTTTCATCTGTCTCAGTTTGCTTTGTTGACTCTCTGTTGTGCTGTCTGTATTATCAGTAGTGGATTCAAAGGACGTCGTTGTGACCTCATATCGACTGGTGTCCGACACATCACCGTCAGTTTCAACACTATCAAAGCTATTTTCAGTACTCGTGTTCGGCCCGGTTTTCTGAAGTCGCCTGCTCAGGATGTTTCTATAATTTTGACGTCGGTTTTCATAGTTCGGATGTAACAAATTCTTACAAGAATGTCTACCAGCACTCTCCCACTGTATCCCGCTATCCCTCTGATCACTGGCTGCCGCGTCACTTGGGACTTCTGTATTGGACTCGAATGAAGTCGTGTATGGCGTCACCTGCTCGCGATCAGGAGATTCTTCCGGTGATGTCATATCCTCCATCCTTATTGTATCACTACACTCATCCTCCTCTTCCAGAGTTGCCCGAAGGTTCCATAGTTCACGATACTTCTGGGTCCCATTTAGAGTTTCCGTGTCATCACTTTCTTCTGGCATGACTCCTTCAAGGTCAAGGTCATTCAAGTACACCACGTGCTCTTCGTTCAATTGTTCAAGACTCCCTGTGTCATTGTACCGAACTTTTGAGGTCCTAGGAGAGCCTAATTCTGAGATCACATCGTAATCAGTATTATAGAAAGGTCCCTTTGAAAATTCAGTAATCTTTAAGACGTCATAGTCCGCAACATCTTCATAACTCTTAACTTTTCTTGTTTCACGGTATATTTTATGACTTGTGGGGCTCACGGTTTCTAAACTATGGGAATACCTCTGTCCTGACTTCATTCTAAGACTTTCGGGAGGTTGTGGTCGAAAATCTTTCCTGCTTTCACTACTCTCTTGGTTTGCCTTTGGATCGAGCACGTTACCTTGGTGATGATGTACTTCCACTGATACCTGAGTTTTAAAAGACTGCGTTGGTTCTGGCACTGTTGTTCCTGATGTTTCTGGCCCGTGGAGTTCCATTACTGGCAAGGATTCTCTTCTAATAGTGTCATCATACTGCCTTTTCAGCTCCGAGATGCCCAGCCTCACGCTCGTCTCGTCTGTCCAAGTCCGGGCACCCAGTGAGTATTGCCTAGGAACTGTTTTATCAATTTTGGAACGTTTTAAATGATGGAAATCTCCCTCTGTATACCTGGAATATAGAATCACATCAGTTATATTCCAAAACAGATGTGTCTAAAAACGATATGCTGAAGGAAACTTTAAAAGACGTCAATAGTTAATATGTTTGATTTAACAAAATGTACAAATGTTTAAAAGAAATTTTGAAGGAAACTTTAAAGAAGTCAATGTTTTTACATGTTGATTTTTGAAAAATTCATGTTTGCAATTAACTTGCACACTAATTTCGTATTTTTAAAAACCTTTCATTATCTCTATAAGTGAAACACGAAAGACAATAGTGCATATTCATGACACACAAGAAGTGATGTAAATTCTATATACATGTGCATTCAAGGATGCAGAAAGTACATGTCTTTAACAACTCATGCTGATTTCAGTTGTTTCATAGAAGGTAAGAAGATACTGGCTTATTTAAAGATGAAGAAGATTAAAAAGAGGAGTCATATATTTGGACTGTGATTGGTGAACACTGTGGCTGTGCGACAACAGAGGATGTCGAGAATGCTAGGTCTAACAATAAAAACACACTGTGCATTGTCAGGATATAAAGTGCAATATGGTTACGTGGGGGTAAGGCTCAGCAAGCAGCAAGCACCTCTATGGACGTTTGGCATTGATACCAGATACACTAGAATCCATTACCAGATGGGCATGAACAGACTTTGACATTGGATAACTTTACATTTATTAACAGTACTGTAAAATTACAAACTTCTCCAAAAATAATGATGTTACGTCGGTTTTAGAAATAACATCAAGATTTAAAACAATAAATCTTTTTTTGAAATGGACTTTGATTTTGAAGACTAGGCTAAATGATGTATTTGCTAGAGGATGTGAACGTGCCGGCTGCCTGCACCATGCATATGGTGTGACATTCCCACTTTCTATACAAGCCAACCTTCGGAATCTTCTCAGTTTGCTGTTGGTAGTCGCTGGTAGATTATCCAGTTGAAAAGATACTCGCCTTCCCCCGTTGTGTTCTTGACAAGAAGGCGCCTCCTCGTCCGCCTCCTCCTCCTCCTTTACCTCATCAATATCTGCCTCCTCTGTCTGGACGTGAGCTGGGGGACAATACGTCCGCATCAGAGCATCATCAATAATGTCATGCGCATTAGAGGAGTTAACACCAAGGAGTAAGGCCAAGAGCTAGAATTGCGACCCTAATAGATATCCAAAATTTCGTTATCACTGATTCCAAACGTATTTACAGATGTGGTAATAACACGCATTATAAGAGCCGTTAGGGTTTACACAAAAACACCATTGGAAATAGTGTGTTATGAAAGTCGATTGATATCCGTGTCAACTTCAAGATCAGTTGAAATAACGTGTACATAACATTAATGTTTAGGGAATTTCATGTTTAGAATATGCCCTGTAACCCTAACGCTAAATGTTTAGGGAATTTCAGGACTACGTATGTTCATTGGAGAAGGTTGTAGTAAACGTTGTATGTGCCAAAACCCCTTTGTAGCAGGAAAGGTTATGCGTAGCTAATGAGATCACTCCTACTACATGTGAGGGGAAGGAAAGAGCGAGGGGATGAGTGGGCGGTGGATGAAAGGTTAAGTTGGCTGTTCTGCAGGTGGACAAGTGGAACTCTTCTGGACTGGAGAGCTCTAAAGCTCGTGCCTATTAAACTTCATGATTTGACAAAAAAACGTCAAGAGAGAAATCTAATAAATCAGTAAGAAACAAGAAATTACGTGTTCAGAATTTTTGTAAAATACCTTTGTCAAAGTCTGTTTTCAGTTTTGTAGTTTCGTCTGCCTCCTCGTTTTCAGAAAGACGATCGTGGCTCCGACTAAAGGACAGGAAACTGAAAATGAAGCGATAATTTACACACCATTTTCAAAGTGTACAATTATCAATACGCCCTTAGATCTAGTGTTGAAAGTCTAGATTAGAAAATACATTCAAATTAACAACCATATAAACTTAATATACAAATCAAGGCTAAAATCTTTGACGATCGACACTTTTCTCAGCGACGTTTTCTTTTCCGGAGTATACAACTAAGACTTATTATGTTTGGAATTGTTTGGGCAAATACACATGATAAATGAGGAAGCATCTGAGTATTATATCTAGCATGTTTGTTATGACACATAAGGTAACACTTCCGTTGTAACATTAGCGCTAAATAGATATGTTTGTATAATTTGGTATACGGCATTGTTCATGTCATCATCAACTGTTTCCAAGCAATTCATTAATGGGATAGTGTAAAGTACTTTCATTTAATTTGGGATCAATGTTTTATTCCTCTGCATACAAAGTATATTTTGGACAAGGTTGATCACTGTCCAGTCTTTTTCTTCTAATTTAGCGCCCGTCATAACGATCAATCTCTCAGGTTAGTGTTATTTGCCCATATCCATTATAAGATTGATATAACCTTATCTAAAGACTACAAAATCTGGAACACTATATCAAGAACATTCCTTTGCACATCATACGACGGATCTACTGAGTATTTGAAAATGTTCTAACTTTGAACGTTACAATTGAATAAAGCCCAAAATGACCCAACATTTGATTACAACACCTTGTATTGTTATTTTGGAGGCTGAAGATCTAAATGTGGCAGCCCTGATGGAGGCTGAGGCGTTTATAATCAGACAAAATGATTAATAAGTTTGCTTTCTGTAAATGCCAAAAGGGCTTGGGTCTTAAGAATTCCATTGATTTCTGAAGCAAAGAGTCGAGCTGACAAAGTATGGCCATAAATTTTTAAGAGTCCGTCCGTTCCTAACTAATTACACTCAGACAAGAGACAGAGGCGGACCGTCGATTAGCTCTCAATCCGTGTATGATTGCTACCGGAGCGGAGTATTCTCCACGCAGTCACTGTGAAGTCATACTTAAGGTCAAACGGTCTTCTGGGACTAAGTGGAACCGCATCCAAAGACGCACTGCTGGGGGGTTCGGAGAATATGTCGGAGTTGATTGTTTCGTACCGCTGCAGAGGTCGGAAGCGTCGGTCTAGTATCGGCCTATCGCCAATATATCCGGGTTGCCTGCAAAACGAAAGTCACGTCTTAGAAATTGGCAAACCATCACTTCTGTACTTGTCCATGTGTTCAGTCAGAGCTCATGCTGGAATAAGCCTCGTATATACTATGAATGATTGAAAAACGCACAGAGGTCTGTCATTGACAGTTTTGTAAGCGCTCCCCACACACACTAATACTCATGAGGCAGTTGGACACACTCATGAGGGTTGAGATGAGGCCAAAGCACAAATACAAGCTGGTTCCATGTGGAAACAGGAGTTTAAAAGTGCTGCTGCTCAGATAACTAGCCAACGTTCCTTCCACATCTTAATGGTTATATGAGGTGTCCCAAAATAGCGTCTGACATGAACAGTATGTCTGTTATACCGTGCCAGTCATACACGTCACATCAGCCATACTGCACTTGGACAAAACATCATCGTCATACCTCGACTTACTGACCAGAATACAATAGTGTTTCTGTTTTCTTATGCCAGCCAAATAAAACACAGGCTTCCTTAAAACAACAACATACATGTGCAATCCAGTTAAATAGGTGCTATCTAATAGACCACAATTACAATATACGATCCAGATATTAAAGTGGTGCTGTCTGACTTTAACTACAATATGCCATCTGGTTAAATTATTCTGTTTGAAGAAGTACAATATACCAGTCAATTAAAGTTGTTTCCTAGTACGAAATATGTGTGGTGCATTCTGTGTTAAATAGATAACATAAACTGTAGCCATTATAAAACTGTTTGCCCAATTATATAACGATGTATGCCAATTCCTGGCAGACTTAGAAATGGACCAGATTGGTCCTAGAAATACAAGAGGAGGTAGAGGACAAGGTAATACAAGAGGAGGGAGAGGACAAGACGATAGAAGCGAAGGTAGAGGACAAGACAATCCAGAGGAGGTAGAGGACAAGACAATACAAGAGGAGGGAGAGGACAAGACAATACAAGAGGAGGTAGAGGACAAGACGATACAAGCGAAGGTAGAGGACAAGACAATACAAGAGGAGGTAGAGGACAAGACAATACATTAGGAGGTAGAGGACAAGAGAATACGGCAAGAGGATACAAGACAACTGAAGAGGAGGTAGAAGAGAAGATGACATAAGAGGAGGTAGAGGACAAGACAATTCAAGAGGAGGGAGAAGACAAGACAATACAAGAGGAGGTAAAGGACAAGACAATACAAGAGGAGTTAGAGGACAAGACAATACAAGAAGAGGTAAAGGACAAGACAATACAAGAGGAGGGAGAGGACAATACAATACAAGAGGAGGTAGAGGACAAGAGAATACGGCAAGAGGATACAAGACAACTGAAGAGGAGGTAGAAGAGACGATGATACAAGAGGAGGTAGAGGACAAGACAATACAAGAGGAGGGAGAGGACAAGACAATACAAGAGGAGGTAGAGGAAAAGACAATACGTTAAGAGGATACAAGACAACTGAAGAGGAGGTAGAAGAGAAGATAATACAAGAGGAGGTAGAGGACAAGACAATACAAGAAGAGGGAGAGGACAAGACAATACAAGAAGAGGTAGAGGACAAGACAATACGGCAAGAGGATACAAGACAACTGAAGAGGAGGTAGAAGAGAAGATAATACAAGAGGAGGTAAAGGACAAGACAATACAAGAGGGGGGAAAGGACAAGACAATACAAGAGGAGGTAAAGGACAAGACAATACAAGAGGAGGGAGAGGACAAGACAATACAAGAAGAGGTAAAGGACAAGACAATACAAGAGGAGGGAGAGGACAAGACAATACAAAAGGAGGGAGAGGACAAGACCACACACGAGGAGGGAGATGACAAAACAATAAAATAAGCGGTAGAGGAAAGAGAATACGGCAAGAGGATGCAAGACAACTGAAGAGGAGGTAGAAGAGACGATGATACAAGAGGAGATAGAGGACAAGACAATACAAGAGGAGGCAGAGGAAAAGACAGTACAAGAGGAGGGAAAAGACAAGACAATAAAAGAAGTAGAGGACAAGGTAATACACGAGGCGGTAAAAGGACAATACAATATATAAGCAGTGACAATACGAGAGGCGATAAAGGTCAGGACAATAAAAGAGGTAGAGGACAAGCCAACACACGAGAAGTGATAGGAGAAGACAATACATTAGGAGAGAAAAGGCAAGACACTAGAAGAGGCGGCCGAGGTCAAGGCATTTAACAAGAGGAGGGAACGGACAAGGCGGCACAATAATGAGAAGACGACAAGACAATACAAGAGGAGGCAGGGGACTAGGTAATAAAAGAGGAGGTAGCCGACATGACAATAAAAGAGACAGCGGACAAGAAAATAAAAGAGGTAGAGGACAAGACAATAACAGACAGAGGAGAAGACAATAAAAGAGGTAGAGGACAAGACGATACAAGACAATAGAGGAGTCGGTAGAGGAGAGACAAGAAAAGGCGAGGACAAGACGATGCAAAAGGAGGTAGAGGAAAAGACGACGCAAAAGGAGGTAGAAGACAAGATTATGCTAAAGGAGGAAGAGGAAAAGACGCTACAAGAGGAGGTAGAGGACAAGACACGATAAGAGGAGGTAGAGGACAAGACAATACAAGAGGCGGTAGAGGACAAGACAATACAAGAGGCGGTAGAGGACAAGACGATACAAAAGGAGGTAGAGGAAAAGACAATGCAAAAGGAGGTAGGAGAAAATACGATGCGAAAGGAGGTGGAGGAAAAGATGATAGAAGAGGCAGATGAAAGGGGAGAGGAAAGTGAAGAGACAGGAGGATGGGGACGCAGACAGGATCAAGATCAAACAGGTTTAGAACAGGCTAATTGCTTCTGCTTCATCTAAACCATGTTTATGAATCAAAATATAGTTTTCTTGGTTTAAAAGTTATCTCAGGATGATATTCAACCTGATTCAGTTATTTTAAGATACGTATATTGTTGTCATGGAGAGAAGCACCAGTATCATAGATTAGACGTGGCGTCCATTTGGCCCTCTGGTGTTGTATATTCTGACAGGTGTAGGGATAAGAATTATGGTGTTGCTATCTTAAAGACGACCATATACCAACGAACTAAAGTGCTGGTATCTGAGAGATAAAAACATACAAGCCTATTGAAACGTTGCTTGTTTAACTGGTATTTTGTAGAAATGGTGGTCACCAAAATGTGACTTGAGAATTGTTTATGGATGGCAACTTCTTCTTTATTTGGTCTCTATTTGTTCGCTTCGAAGTGTATCTTCTGATGAAGAAGTGAGGAAACACTTCGAAAAGTTGCATGTACAAGGAAAGACGAAGTTGCCAACCATAAACAAATTCTCAAGTCATTTAATATAGCGTTGCTATCTTTGAGACCACAAAATACAAACCAAGTAATGCTATCTGAAGACTACAGCCAATTATGGTGTTGTTATTCGAAAGACTGTACTGCCCTGGCCAGAACTCATTCCTGACCTTTCGCAATTGAACACGTTGAAAGCGTTGACAGACGTGTACGCCGGAGTGAAAATCGACACACCACCCTCGATGTTGCTCTCACTGATGAGTGGAACAGAATGAGTCAAACTAACATCGAGCGATTGATCAGAAGCACACCTCGGAGAATTTGTGCATGTCTAATCAACACAGCTGGTTAGTGACCTTGGCTACAAAATGCAACTTTCCGATTTGACTTCCCTCCTCTTTATATTAACGACGGAGTACGCCAACAGCAAATCACACCAAATATTGGAAATCGTTACATCTGATCGCCTATTCCCCATGAAATATGGTCATATATTTCCAATTGCCAATGCCGCATAGATCAGAAGATACATTTTGATGCTCGACAATCCATCCTGAATTTGAAAGAGCATTCTTGCAATGACACCCCAAATGTTCAGGTATATTTATTGAAGTAAAGACTTCTTGACCATGGCCTTTCTGATGAAAAATGTTTATTGACCTTGTAACGTGACTTACTCTCTGTCTCCAGGGTTGACTGCATGCTCGATCGATTGATTGATTATGTGGTTGATCAATACGTAATTGATGAATGAACTGACTGTCTTATTCATCGATCAACTACGGACACACGGACTGAAGGAGTCTACATCTGAGTTTTCTTTTAGATCTGGCAAATCCTAATTTCATCGACACTACGTTACGCAGATAAGGTCAAATATTGGTTTGTGTCTTACAAATAAACAATGTGTACCACACTTTGGTGTTTTCTGAATTGCTTTGCATCTTACAAATAAATAATGTGTTCAACTGTGGTGTTTTCAGTATTGCCTTGTATCGTAGAAATAAACAATGTGTACCACTGTGTTGTTTTCTGCATTGCTTTGTATCTGACAAATAAACACTGTGATCCACAGTGGTGTTTTCAGTCTTGCTTTGTTTCGTAGAAATAAACAATGTGTTCCACTGTGTTGTTTTAAGTACTGGCCTTTCTCGAAATCTGAGTTATAGTCCCTTGTTGATCGCTAACAAAAGACAAGTGCGCGTGCGCAGAATCCCAGCGCTGTCTTCCGGAACGTGTTTGGTATCATTACGTCACGCGCCAGAGGAAGATCGAACGTTTTTGATCGTCCAGCCCCGTGCATTGCAAGTTAACAACGATATCACCAAATCAGTCATATTGTTGCCTTTGCAGGAACCATTATCAAAGGATTATAATAATTATATGACCGAAAGATCACTTTTTACAGGTATTTTTTTCTTTTTATACAGAATCTGATTGATTATTGACAGAATCTGATTGATTATTGACAGAATCTGATTGATTATTGACAGAATCTGATTGATTATTGACAGAATCTGTTTGATTATTGACAGAATCTGATTGATTATTGACAGAATCTGATTGATTATTGACACAGGCACCAGGCAGTGGCAGACTATCATTCCACACGTCATAATTTTATTGAAACAATTAAATGATTTTTAAACAGTCATAGTGTAACGTTTAGTTTTTAATACCTGGCATACAATGATGATGCATTTCAAATGGTCCCATAAAGAAACAAATTGATATCCCCCACGAGCAATGGTTAGTAGAATACTGAAAACCTAAAACTCCAGAATATTGTTTTTAACTGGCACTGAATAGGATCATCTAGTATGCCGTATGATATTACAAATGTGAAAAGGAATTGATTCCCAGAGTTTTTCAAGGTGGTATTACCCCCAAGGTTTAGCCAATTTTAACAGTTGTGTAGATCTATCTCTCTCTAAAAACATTGATTTGTATTTGTGGTGCAACATTAATTGTTTGTGCTGATTTCAAATGTAGCAGTTATAACAGCACCAGGTGATGTTCAGAACATGTTGTTCATGGTTTAGAGTCAACTAAGAGAAAACCCATTGCCATCTGTATTCCCATCCAAGACTCATTGATGAAATTTTAATTTGAATTTATTGTTTTCTTTATTATTTATGATTCATGTTCAAACTTATTAATGACAACTATGCAAGAAGGTTGTTTTATCCCATTGTGAGAGATTGTCATTTAATGTGACTGTCTACCACACCTCAGTCATATTAACATGATTTATATGAGGGTACCCACCTTCTGTACTACCATTCTGTACCCATATTTTCTGATAGGGAATGTTTTTTGGTTGTATTTATATGCCAGTATAATACAGAAAAATTATATGAAACATGACTCACTGTTGTGGCACCATCAAATTTGACATTATATATTTACAGAACATGGTCACTGCAGCTGCTCCAGGACACATCTTAAATATGAATCAGGAATTAACCACAGCCTCAGAAGATGTCCTTCACTATTCTCAAGTTGAAGACTCAGATTCGTATGCAAATATGTAATTTCAAACATTTTTATTTCAAAGTCTCTTTTAATTGTTAATCATTATTGATTATTAAATATTCATGTACAGTGCAATTGTTATGTTTAGTTGTAAGATTTCACTTTTACTTTGTATCGTAGAAATAAACAATGTGTTCCACTGTGTTGAGTGTTTAAAATATTGCTTTGTATTGTAGAAATACACAACATATTCCACTCTGTTGTTTTCAGTATAGTTTGTTTTGCAGAAATAAACAACGTTTTCAACTGTGTTGTTTTCACCATTGCTTTGTATCGTTGAAATAAACAATATGTACTACTGTGCTGTTTCCAATACTGCTTTGTATCGTAGAAACAAACAATGTGTTCCACTGTGAGGTTTTCAATAATGCTTTCCATCGTAGAAATAAACAATGTGTTTCATTGTGTTATTTTCAACATTGACTTGACTGGTATAAATAAACAATGTGTTCTACTGTGTTGTTTTCTGCATTGATTTGTATCGTAGAAATAAACAACGTGTTCTACTGTGTTGTTTTCAGTATTGCTTTGTATCGTAGAAATAAACAACGCATTCCACTGTGTTGTTTTCCGTATTGCTTTGCATCGTGGAATAAACAATGTTCTCCACTGTGTTGTTTCCAATCTTGCCTTGTATCGTAGAAATAAGCAATGTGCTCAACTGTGTTTTTTTCAGTATTGCTTTGTATCTTAGAAATTAATTGTGTGCTCAACTGTGGTGTTTCACTATTGCTTTGCTTAGTAGAAATAGGCAATGTGCTCCACTGTGGTGTTTTCACTTTTACTTTGTATCGTAGAAATAAACAATGTGGTTAACTGTGGTGTTTCACTATTGCTTTGTATCGTAGAAATAAACAATGTGTTTTACTGTGTGTTTTTTTTAAAATATTGCTTTGTATTGTAGAAATACACAACTTGTTCCACTCAGTTGTTTTCAGTATTACTTTGTTTTGCAGAAATAAACAACGTATTCAACTGTGTTGTTTTAACCATTGCTTTGTATCGTTGAAATAAACAATCTGTTATACTGTGTTGTTTTAAATATTGCGTTGTATTGTAGAAATTAACAACTTGTTCCACTCGGTTGTTTTTCAGTATTGCTTTGTTTTGTAGACATAAACAATGTGTTGGACTGTGTTGTTTTCACTATGTCTTTGTTTCGTGAAAATAAACAAGGTATTCCACTGTGTTGTTTTAAAAATTGCTTTTCATCATAGAAATAAAACAATGTGTTCAACCGTATTGTTTTAGTATTGCTTTTTTATCGTAGAAATAAACAATGTGTTCCAGTGTGTTTTTTTAAATACTGCTTGGTTTCTTGCAAATAAACAGTGTTCTCCACTTTGTTGTTTTTACGTTTGCTTTGTATCTTAGAAATATACGCCGAAAGTTGCGCCGAAACGCAGGTTTGTGGTAATGAGCGTGTCGCTCGAATACAGCTGTTCTAGAAGGGTTTGATACGTGGATTAAAATCGAGATTGTTGTTATTTTCATGATATTCATGTATACCACGTGACCATTAATTTTACTAAATATCGTCGAGTTTAGCTTAGACAGTCAGACCTCCCGTCTCAACGAAGTAACTACCTAAATCGCCGATATGCCTGCCATCTTGACCCCTGACTTGAACCGAGCTCTCCCTGAATTTCTCAGGGCTGAGCTCATCCACAAACTGGCATATTTTGTGGATTCAGTAGAGTCAGTGGTCGCTAGAGATGGCTTTACTTCGCTAACAATCGTTTACAAAGGAAAGAAACCCATCAGGACGCCCCCGAAGTCCAGACAGGCCAAAAACCCACAGACAAAGGAGACAGCAACCTCCAAAAATAAGAAGACCAAGGAGACACCCAAGGCAGGAGGGGGTAAGGAACAGCCCGCATCCCCCGCGGCTGTTCCAGTGGCTACCAAGCCCGCCCCACCTAAGACCAAGAAAATCCCGTCCCCGCTACCCAGTCAGCCAGCCACCAAGAAGCTGAAGATCCAGGAGCAGCCAAAGGAGGTAGAGGGTGTCCAGCCCTGCCCAAAGGAGAATCCCTCTCCTAGGGACCTCCCGAGGGAGCCTCCTAAATGGACCCCATCCCAGGCCATCACTCAGAGGCAGGACGAGGCCCTGGAGAGGTACACCACGCTCATGCGCCAGACCGGCAACGAACGTGGGAACGAAAGTCCATCCACGCCAGGGTGACCAGTGATGTTCTACCGGTCAAGGCTGAGGTCTGGCGGCCAGGGAAAGTTGTCAAATAACAGTTTGACAACTATGCCACCCTCCGCCAATTCATATGGGAGAACACGCCTGTTCTCTCGATTGAATTCTTGAGGGAACTCTTAGCAACCTACGTACATGCTAACCTCCCCTTGGGCCCCAGCCGTGACCTCAAGGTAGAAATGCTTACTCTTGTGAGGGAACTTGAGAAGGTCTGTGACCAGCCAAAACATAAGTACATTGAGCATCTCAAGTCCCTCATAAGGTAGCATTTCCTTGCCGCAACTGATTCTCTCCCACGCCAGATATATTGTGGATAGGTGTCTAGGGAGGCCTGTCCAGGAGAGGCAGACTCCCCAGTCCGTTTTTGGGACGAATATCTAGGAGAGATAGACTCGCCGTGTCCTAATCAGCTATAGCTGGCGGGGCACGTTAAACTCCGCCCCCCAGGCCAAACATACCGGGGGTGCCATCAGTCAGTCAATTGTGCGAGTGCCTTTAAGTGGTATATCTTTTGTTATTTGCGTTGAATTCGTTTCATTCTGGAGTTTTAAGATGCATCCCATTGACACAGAGAATGAATTTGACACTTCTTTGCATTAGTTATTGTTTTAAACTTGTCCGAGAAGTAAAAATGCCAAGGATTAGAAATTAGCACTCCGGCGTTTATTTATCTTGTGAATGTGATATTCTTTTTTGTAGTTCACAATATTATCTGACATGGAGCTGGGCGAGGAGTCACGCCTGACAGAAGCCACGCCAGCGGCTGATTACAACACTGTGCCCCATGACCAAGCAGCGCCTCATAATGTTATTGAGGGTAAGAGTCCGTCAGTCACATACAGGACTAAAGGTTCTGTTTGCTTCATAGGGCCTCGGACCAAGATACGGATGTTTACACCGGCAACATGCCGCTTATTGTGCTGCTTGCTCATTATAAGTTTAAATTAAATACATCTGCCCAGTTCTGGATTTCTTTTGCAGGTAATACTTTGAAGTGTGACATAGAATTATATTATATTTTTTGTGTGCCAAGTGAAGCTGTTAAAGGACTGTGAACGTCGGCGAAATTTGTTGCATTTCATATGAAATAATGATGCCACACTAGGTAATGCCTTCAACCGCATTTTGCGGGTAAACGAGCAAGTCACGGTGAGTAAAAAATACCATTTTCTCACTTATGAATGCAACCTCTATGTGATTGTATACAGTGTTCTGGTCCGACAATGTTGTGTAGCATTCTACAGAGCTCTATAGTTGGCCCTTCTAATGATTAACAAAGAAGAACATTAATTGTGGTCCGGGTGACCATCCTCGAAAATCAGGGCATATATGACTCTGCCAACAGGTCGTACATGACGGACCGTTGGAGGAGTCATACACAGGGGTTCGAATCACTGATTGATCAGTCGATTATGAAAAAAATTTGAAAATTCGCCCGTTTTATATTTTCGTACTACCTAGGATATATATTTTTTTACTCCTAGGGTTATATTAAACCACAGGAGTACTAAAATATAAAACGAGGGAATTTCGCCGAACCAATATAATTTCTGGGTAATTTTAGGCTGAAAAATCGGGGGACAGATTGGAAAATTTAGCAAAATCAGTGATTGGAACCCCTTTCGAGGATGAAAGGTGACATGAATGCTCAATGCTGCAGTCGTCTAAAACCACACTCCGTTTTTCGTCTTCCAGGCAGTGGTAGATTAACCATTTGGATGAGTAGGCTTAAGCCTTGTGGCCGGAAAGAATGGGGGCCCGAGGGCAACAAAAAGCAGTTGAATTGACTATAAATACGTATATTTTGGATGTTATTTTTTCCATTTGCGCATATATTTCATATCTATTCAAAGAAGGATTGGGCAGCCGGGCAAGGGCAAAATATAACCTATTGGGGCCCGGAGCCCTGGTCCTCAGCGTATGGGCCCCGGTGGTACTTAATCCGCCATTGCGTCCAGTCACATTGAAGTGTATACGCAACCAGTTTGGGTTTGGGAATTGTGCAAGCTTTTGTTTAAAATGCCCTCGAAAAATGTAGACGAAGACATATACCTTTTACCAAAAGCACCTTTGAACTTTCTAAAGGTAACGCACGTTTTGAAGATATTTTCTGCGAAGTTATTACCGCCATAAGGCTGGAAGCACACTACATCCGATTTTTGGTGCGATCCGTCATGCGATGCGTAAATAAAAACGCGTTCTATACTTTTTCAACCAGGCGCTCACACTATATCCTATTTTTTTAATGCGTTGCGATCCGATGCGTCAAAAAATTGCCCTGTGCATTTTTTTGGACGGATCGCATTGGAAACCGCAGAGGAGATTCCTTTGAGGACGTCATTTTACAGGGTATTTTCCCAGCAAATGGGCAACAGAGATGAACCACTGCTTGTTATTTTTGTGATCCAGGCATCAATGTTTCACATTGGAAGGTTAATGTGGAATGCTATACATCAAGAGTGCAACATTTTCTTGAGAGTGTTGAGCCAGAGTTCTTTCATTCGCATAATTTAAAGGGGTGTTGATCATTTATATATTCGATTGTGACAGAAACATCACTTCAGTGGGATTGAGCATGTATTCAGCAGTATGATACTGATCGACAGCATGGCTACTGCGCCAGGAACAATTTTGATGCAGGTCAACAGTATTCACCAAATGAGCCAACCATGTGGATGCTGTAGTTTGGAACTGACATGTGAATAGAATGATCTCAGTGCTTAACTTTATTTTGTATTCAATTTGTGACATAGTGTCAGTTTTTGTTGTTAATGATTGTGTCTTTGCTTTTAATTGTTTAAGGCAGTCAATCCGTTTTAATTAAACTTAACATCGTTTTTAAATCAAATTTTCCAAAGTGTTTTTGTTTCTTTCCTGCACTGTGATATTAAGTATAAATTTAATGTGAATACGAGTACCTTAAAGTGAGTGCTTGTTGTTCTTGAGGAGGTATTGCCTTGCGAAGCCTGGTGTCCATTTTGGTAATTTGGGCTTCAAAACTTTGACAGTACGTGACCAAATTGTTTCTTCGACAGGCGAAAATATCCTCATCTTGGTTAAAATCTTTCATCATGAAGCTATAGAAGCCCGTCAACGGCCTCGTCACATTCATAAAATTAAGAAAATGCAGATTATCGCACCATGCGTTAGATCATGCAAAACGCATGTAGTGTGAGCGTAAATTAAAAAAATCGGAAGTAGTGTGCTTCCAGCCTTACGCAATTGAATTCGACAGTGTTATATTATATGACTGGGTTTGTTTTTACAAAGGAAGAAAACGCAATGTTAGTGCCAAACCAGTTTCGCATGGTACTATGGGGAAGATAAAATACCTTCCGATGCAACTGCAGTAGAATATATTTAATCTTCGTGTATGAATCACCGGATTGTGTTTGACAACAAGGGACACTAGTAGATTGGGTGCAAACGTTGACCTCTTCAAGTACATTTATGGAGGAAGTCGTTTCGTCAGTGTTGAAATCCTCATCTCCCTGAAGCTTGCTGAAATCGTCCTTCCAGAGATGCAGCCTATCTTCCAGATTATTTAATTATAAATCATGTTACATATCAGGGCTACATATAAGCTGCATATAATTGCGTAAATACGCAATAAAATTTTACAAGTAGGCTACGCACTTATTGCGTAACGAACAGCCAACAAAAATGCTTTACGCAATTGTTCAAAAATGCGTTGCGTACTACTTGATAATTAGTTAAACCAGGGAGTTTCTATACACAGACTCCCTGGTTAAACCCAGTGTATATGGTCGTCTGTGTTGATTGGTTGACTGATTTTGTTAACTACATACATGTACATACATGCATCGCTTTGCATAGTCTGTAGTGAAGAGCAAGCACGTATTATGATGTTGTCAAATTTGTGAGTATATGTGACTGATATTAAAATGCAATTTCAAAATAATTTCTACTGATATTAAAAGGACATTGAAAAATGTTCTGCAGGGTAAATCTTTACTAAATTGAAAATTATGAATACCCTATTATCCGAAAAAGTGAGGGGCGAATACCTAGTTGTCGCAAAAGCTTATCTGCATGTAGCTCTGACTGAACCAGGGGCGGATTCAAGTTTGAGTGAAAAGGGGAGAGGGCCCCATTTGCGTCGAGGAGGGGGGCGCCCGGCTCACCGAGCGCCACATGAAGTGAGAGATCTGGCCTCCCTCTCAAAGTTTTGAAAGATGGATTCGATTTGGTTAATTCAGACGTATATATTGGAGCGACAATGCTCGCCATGGGCAAGGCTCGAGACTCTCGGCCTCTCGGCCTCTCCCCACCCCCACCATGGATTATATACATATAGGCTATACATATATATATATTTTTGCAGAAGCACCTCGGGTGAAACCGAGCCGCCAAAAGCCGAGCCGAATGACGATGGATGACGTGTTCTTCAACATGAGATACGCACACGAGAACAAGGGGTAAGGAGATCATCAACCCCGACCCCCCGGAAAATTTGGAATGCTTTGTTTTTTTTAAAAATTTCAGGCACAAAATAGATAGGGCCATTTACGAGATTGTTAAACCAACAAACATGCTTTGTACATACTTTTATGTATATGTATCGTTAACGGGTTTTTAAAAAGAAAACATTGAGTTCCATCACGTATCCTACTTTAAAACCTTTAAAACATAAGCACATACACGTATACACATTCTTCCGTTATTAATGTTGACATGTTCTTTAACAACACAAATATTGTACATCTGTTCAATGGTATTAATATAACCGTTGTTCCAAGGTTTGACTGGTCTGAGGAAATGGACAATGTGAAATCGGGAGATCATGACAGAGGAGCGACGGCCAATATCACATTCCTCAGCAAGCTCCGAGAACAGCCGATATGTATTGTCGATAAACTCAAACTTTCAAGGTAATGATAATGGTAATGATAATAAATATAGATAGGGCTTTGCAATGCTCCAGATACGGACTGTAAACGCGTATGTACACAAGTATGGATCCCGGTGATGAAAATCAGAAGGTTGATCGGTAGCATTGCGAAGACGTCTTAGAGACATCATTGGTGCCAGAGGTGGATATGCCCGAGACTGACTGGACAGGACAGTGTAAACCTCAAACTCTTATGTGTTTCCTTCAGTTTTGACAGTTAAGGACCATACTTTTGAGGGACACATGTAAAGGCAGTGTTCACGGTCTTTCATTAAAATGAATAAAATGATAACTTTTACCAAGTTTAGTGTTTAATGTCGTACTGATCTCTAAAGAATGGCAGGTCTATCCAAAAACAAAGTTGCCTGAAGCATGTTGACACTAACACGTACATAGTGCATATTTCTGCAAATCAGTTTGGTGAAAAAGCAGGCGGTGCAAGACTTTTGATGACGTGTATATATTTTTTATGATTGAAACATTCTCGAAGAGAGAGCCCCTGTGCCCTCCACCCAACGCGTTGCACTGGTTATACAATGTTGTGAAATAAAAAACTCAGATGGCCTAAACCCTCAGTTTCTCGTGGTTCTCCAACTTGCAGGTATCTGAGACAGAATGTGGACGCCGAGTCTCTCTCCTCCTCCAACCGCTACAGAAACCAACCCTCCCAGGTAGGGAAATACAACCGCTTTCCAATATTAAATATAACTATACTAACGTCCAAAAGAAAGTATACCAAATGATTTCAATTATTTTCCCTTACATCTTTATGCCATAGTTGATCAAAAGGATG
>JAUELE010253509.1:0-10733 GCA_031471655.1 Diodora aspera | reverse complement strand
CCTCTCCGATCTTCGTCGCCGATATAGCCTCCCTTCGGGAGGCAAAAAGCGACGTAAAATAAGCTGACTTTTAACCATTAGAATTTTGCCTTGAAGACTGAATATGATCACATATACATGTATTTGTTGCGAGAAAACATCACTGTACACAGACCTTTACATTCTTCATCACATTTCGTGTAGTTTAATATTCCATTGCTAAACAAATTGCTTACCGGTTTTCGAACACTTGATTAAGATCATGCTTTTGAAATTCAATTCGTTTGCATTACAGTTGAGCACATTTATACTTCAAACATGCACTCATAATATTATTGTTAGCAGAACGTACAGTTTGGTGTAAATCTGTTTAATTAAATACATTTGGTAGAATCTGTTGTTAGATTTCCATTCTTATTCACTTTGACGAGCAATGAACCCAGTTAAAAGACCATCCCTGTTTGTAAAGCGATCATATTTACAATACAAATGGGAAGAACTAATTGTCTGTATATTCTTTTTAACAAGAGTGCAAACAGGTCTGAAATATTACACTTTCAAAAGAAATAGTTTGTAGTTATTTGTGATGACATTGTTTTGGGTTTTTTTGAAGATCGATTACGCATTTAATACCAGCAGTTAACATTTAAACAAAAGTTCCAAACATCGATTACAAGTTTGCAGACGTTGACAGTTACGATTAAAGTTGTTCAGCTCCGTACGTTTCGTAGTAGACACATTTTCGATGCTTACGTTATCTTTGAAGATATGAAATGTTCTTGCTTGTATAATCATCACATAAAGGTCAAGATGGTAAATAGAGGAATGCTGGCTTAATCTTGGAATTGTTTCCATGTATATTAAATTTTATCGATGGAAGTATAGCAGTTTTACACTATGTTGGTTGTTCTCTGTGTTCACTACCAAACACGTATATGCAGAAGCAGTGTTTTCACTTTCCCCCCGTCAGACTGTCTGGGTCACTTTTCCATTGCTGGATGGGAATGGTGACATGTTTAATATTATAAGGAGAATGAAAGTTTGCAAACGTAATCACCAAACTTATGAATCAGAATAGTTATCGAAAAGCTTTTCTGAACAAGAAATATAGTATAATTATATAAAAGGATTTCTCAGGTGATGAAAAACATTCAGTATGGTGTGAAAATTAAAGTGGGGGTAATATAATTTACAAATCTCTGAAATCTGCTTTAAACATGAAAATGCTGACGAATGGTCTCGTTTTCCCGCATTTCAGCCGCATCCAGCGAGTTAAAGGACACCGATGATAAAAAACGAGGGTATTCCCCTTATCAGCCGTGTAAAGCTAACCTCCTGTGAAGCTTAACGTTTTAAATTTCCGGTCTGAACCAACATCCTCAGTTCTCTGCCAACTGAATCGTGTTATTGATTGGCTGAATATATAGTGTTAGACCAAATTGAAACGCAAAGGATTCTTTCATTTAACAAGCATTTACTATAAATTCGCGAAATGCAATTTTGGATAGGCGTCATTGAAATAGACTTTTGGTTCATTTGTGGTTGAATTGAAACAAGAAAGGTGTCGTCATTTCACATAAAAACACTGTGAATAATGCTATTTTTTGTTAGGTTTCACTAAAACAGACTTTTGCTACGTTTGTACTTTGTTTTGATAGGGACCGTATTGGGGCTTCCAAGATGGCATGGTTGATATGGATGTATAGGCCAGTGTAGCAATCTGACACCAATGATTGAAGTGAAACGTTAAATGAACTCCGTCAACTGGAATCAGGAGAAGACTTTAAGAGATCTCTGTTACTATCGTTTGCAGAGAAAGAGTTCCCTGGAGTTCTGTGGAGTGTACGTGAAAAAGTGCGACATCTTGCTCATCACAATGATATTTACACTACTAAATTGACATGTGTTTGGAGGAGGAAGAGTGCAAATATCATTCTCTTCATCTGCCAGTGGCACTACCACTGGTGTCTGCTGACTCGACATAATTTATTTGACCAAAAGAAGAAAATGGACCATGCAGTTCTCTGTCAGGCCTTTTGGAGAACATGTCTACAGAAACAACCCAGATACGTCTCGTCAACCGATAGTTCTCACAACCAACCTCCTCGCCAATGGCACATGTCACCGGAAGAGGTTCACCATTTCTTGAAGTTAATCTCAAGTTTCCATTAACTTTCATCGAAACACACTTTCTACATAATGGATACCGTCGCCTGTGCGCATATTAAAGACATTTACTTCTCTGCCCACGCGCAGACAGTTCTTGTCCCTTGCTTTAGTTTCAGAGACCGTCAGACGCAAATGGATATTGTGTATTTATTTCTGCTTTAGTAAACAGATGTATCCATATCCAAAGGGCAGGAATGGCAAAAGGGCAGACATGATTCAACAGGTTGCATAAAACAGTTTGAGCAGCAAGTTGAGCTTCTGACCGTACAATCATACGTGTACATAATGATTCCGATATACGTCGTGATGGACGGAGTGCAGTCAGGGTAGTAGTGTCCTCAAATTGGTTGGGGTTGGTTTTGGACTTGTCAAGTATGCTTTAAGGTTTCACAACATCAAATCTCAAGGTGGATCAAAAAGGTTTAAAGGTTTCACAACATCATATTGATGTTTCTTTACTAATATTGGTCGCGGGATGGCGCAGTGGTTAGCACGTCGGTCCATCAATCTGTCAGCCTTGGCGGTTGTGGTTCGTCTTCCAGCCCGGAGAGACAGCAGTCTAAAGATTGAAAGATTGCCGAAAACCACGTAAAACCTCAAATCACTCACTCTTTACTGATATATTTTTGCAAAATCTCATATTAGCTCGTAAGCCTCTGCGAAGGGATATTATATTAATGATTTCATCGCTACATTATTTTCTCTCTCTTTCTTCCTATTTCTCCCCCTCGTACTCTCTATTTCTCTATTTTTCTCTCTTTATGTTGTTTCCTTCACCCTCACTCTTGTTTTGTAATGGTCGTCTCTTTAAACGATTTCATCAAAAATACAAATGCGCTTACGGGAGACAAAGAGCCCCGAATAATGGTTGGAAGATACTCTCACAAGTTGGTTCTTTGAGTACCAAGTACGTCTTTGCCGTTCTGAAAAGTGAAAACGTTAGGCTCCCTCGTCACCATGAAACGTCTGAACCTCGTTTCTTGTAGTCAGAATCTTAGGAGAAGGTCTTGTACATACACGATATCCGTGTCCATTAACATCCATCATATAACCATTGGTTTAAACAATATCCAGTAGTTATTCAATGTCCTAAAACTATTATTATTTCACGTTCCGATGTAAATCAACGTTATTATTGATTCAAATACTATTCTTCATAATAAGTTCATTCACAGTTATCGGTGTAGAGTCAATGTGTGGAAGGATTCGCAATTACGAAGTTTGCTTCGGGTAAAGTGAATAGTTATAGTTTGACATTTTTGACAACTAGCGTGGATTTTTTGAGTGCAATGGTTTCGTGCGTGTATTATAGCCCGATGTGCTTGAACTAACAAGGCAACTGAACAGGCAAAGCTTGAAAAAGCAATATCGTACCATAAAACCCTTCAATATTTTTACAACGTTAGAGCCTAAAGTTCGTAACAACAGACTTTTGTCAACACACAGAATCAAAGCAAATGAACATCATCTTCTGCAACGGCCATTTCTAAGGCTCAGCTAGGAAAGGCAATATAGTCTCTGGAATAATACCCTACCGCTACTTTTACAACGTTACTGCCAAAGGATCGTGACACCAGACTTGTATCAAGGTTCTGACTCGAGGCAACTTGCAAAGAACAGCTAGGAAAGGCAATAGTGTCATGTAACCCTTCTTCTCTGGTTTTACAACGTTACAGCCAAAGGGTCGTGACACCAGACTTATGTCAATACCCTGAATTACGGCAACTGAACAAGTACAGCTGGGAAAGGCACCAGGTCACATATTACCCACCTCTGGTTTTACAACGTTACAGTCTCAAGGTCGTGACGCTAGGCTTTCATCAGACCCCTGGGAGGGGACACAGAAACTGAAAATATTACTGTACCATAACCATCTCGGGACAGCTTGGAAGTAAATATAATCACACAAATAATAACCTGCTTCTGATTTTATAATACATTGCTCGCAACTTCATAGCCTTGAGACACATCTATCTTGACACAAGAGTTGGACACGAATGTTGGATGGCCACATTTATCAGCACCTGGGGGCGACAAAACATAGGGGTGGCAGAGCAAACATTTCACAAACATGTCTGCCCGGAAATTATACACTTTGTCAGTGATGATGAACTGTACATCAAGGGATCGTGTACAGACAGTCGCAACGTGATGTTTTAGGTGCACACTGAGCGAAAAGGCTGTTCATAAAATGGATCGATAGTAAGGAAAGTAAAAGCAAAAACTCCCCATTTTGGTCGCCTTGTACGACAGGCATTGGGTTACTGAGTCCAAATTCTATCCAAGTGAAACCACGCCACACCCCGGAAGTCCGACGGGGTTGGTTATTAGAGAGTTCCTGACCATGCCAGACAGGCATGATTTACATTCAAACAAACGCAGTCATACAAATGAACATTATGTGTCCTTGGCATTATCCACAATTTCTACCCGGATGTTACCCCATTTAATAAAACGTGGAACAAGGTGGTAGCTTTCTTCATATTTGATAATAATCTGTGGATTAACCTGAGCATGTTAAATATAATGTCAAATAACTCTCAGTGGCTTACTTTCGCAAATTTACACGACAAATGTACAGCGTATATGGTTTTTGAAGAATTTTCATCTCACCCTGGGACAGTTTTCCAACATACGTTATTGTTGCTTTTACGAATTGACATTTCACGATATTAGAATTTCTTGTTTTACCCGTTTTATCTTAAACGTATGATTTACAGACAGAGAGTATCCTCATATTGTCTTGTTTAACCTTCCTGGTCTTTAAGAATACTTAAGAAGTGCCGTCCAGTTCACATCGCTCAAGAGAGACGGCTGGATATTTTGTTCTTGTGAGTCACTTCGCGATATAGATAATGTCTCACATTTCGCACAGAAACAGAACTCGTTTTAAATGGGCCTGACCTTGTTAGTTTTCAGTGCAAACTTGACAAGAATTACGGTAACAAATATCAATTATGATGGGTGATAAGGTGATAAGGCCTCACATTGAGACAAAGACAATGTCGGTGGTGTCACTTTGGGAAACCACTTTGCTCTTAAATGGCTAACCACTTTCCAGACGGATATAATTACTTCAGTTAATGAACACTCGTCTTTAGTGTGTCCATGGCGAGACACGGTGGTTAAAACACAAGACACGTCTTGCAAAACAGCTTGAGACATCTAATTCTGACACGAAGGTTATTGATTTTCAGAGCAGTAGAAAGGTAAATGGTACTTTCGGAACCGGACTTGTAGACCTGGTAGATAATTAGGTGGAATGTGTCGTCTTCATTTGATTGCATGTGGTTACAGAGCATCAAAGTTTCAGTTAAGACTCTGTCATTAAAAGTATTTGTTGAGATAAACACAAGTTTTCTTCAAGGAAGCTTTATGGCATCTTTGACCAGATGACAAGATTTGACTTCAGGAATCATGTTATCATGTTTAAAGGATTTGAATTTCAAATAATGATTTTAAATGGTTTTTATTTCGCCTGTGTGAATATCAAGTACTCCCAGTAGTTGTGTACAGACCCACGAATATTCAAGTCGAAACGTTAAGAATGGTGTTAGTTCTGTGTATGCTAATAAATCAGTCATGATGACCGGCTTGTTGAGGTGATCGAATTATTGATACGGAGGCTCAAATTGAGTTCCAGCACTTCTGGGTAGTTTGGTTCGTTACTTTGATAACCTACTGTAGTTATCAAGCTACGAACATGACACAATAAACACTCAAGAAATGTAGTCAAACAGCGCATAAAACACGACTACATTGAAATAGACGACGTAGATCTGGGAGTCGGTTAAATAGGAGTTTCCCATGACAATATCTGCGGAGCTGCCATATAAGAGAATTTTCCAAATTGATTTTCATCAGTTAAATTACTAATTAAGCATACTGACGTCAAAATGAAACTAGGCATTCAGAGACGACTGAAGAAAAACAAACAAAACTGACTACTTTCAGACATTTTATTTATTCAAGAGAGGCTTGTCTTAGCACGATGCGAAATAATCAAATGAAACTTCACCAAAGTAAAATCAATTGTGATGAACCGTGACACAAAAAACAGGAGTTTGTAAAGGTTGTAAATATTTTGTATGTATCGTCTCTTTTTGACGGCAGTATATATTATTGTTTTTTTAATCAACTATGATCAATATTATTCGTAAAACATTCAACTAAAGCAGTATAGAGTAGATTTGTTAAATCAATATCTAATTTGTAGAAACGTGAAACCGTTTAAAAGATTTGTCGTTTAAATGTTGTGATTTATGTAAAGTCTGCTAACACTAACAAATGTTCGGACTCACTTACGCAATGTTTGACATTTACTCCTCTTCTAGATCACTTTCTTAAACAAGCTACACGGAATTCCCATTATGGCGATAACGTTAATATTTATTCAGTTGCGTTGACTTATATACGTGTTTCAATGCATTTGATCATTGATTTTGGATTTCACGAGTAATTACATTGCTGGATTTATGTACATATTTGTGATAATTATGCGAAGTGTTATTATACTCTGCAAAGCGATGTTCTTGAATGTTCTCAAATGAATCAACACGAATGTCTGGGGATATTTTGAGAACTTTTAAATAACTTTTAAATTAATAACAATATATACTTTGGAATTGGACTCGAAAGCAGAATACGAAGGTACATTAAAGTGAGGGAATTCATTTAGTGCAGTACGAGTAGAATCAGTTGACTTTATTACATCATTTACAAATAATAATAACACTAGTGTGTTCCAATTTTTCAGTTTTAGTTTACACAGGTACATTTTGTCATTTTGTCATGTAATAGAATATATCACAATTTTATTTAAATATTTCCTTGCGGTACTTTGTCACGGGGAACCAGGCTCATCTTAGTTTATTATGTCATCTCAGATGGTTATGCAGTAATTGACAATGTACTTTGTTCTCAATGTACCAGTCAATATACGAAAACGAGTACGTGAAAAGGAGTAAGAGTCGACTTCGGAAGTAACGATATAATCGAGGGAAGTCATTTTGGTGAAAGGTGAGTAGAATCAGTTCATTTTGTTACATCATTTACAAAACTCGACTTGTGTTCCAAGTTTTCAGTTTTTGATTACACAGGTACATTTTGTCATATAATGGAATATATCACAATTGTATTTAAATGTTTCCTTGCGGTACCTTGTCACGTGGAACCAGGCTTATCTTAGTTTATTATGTCATCTCAGATGGTTCTGCAGTAATTAACTATTTACTTTGTTCTCAATGTACCAGTCAATATACGAATCGAGCAGGGCCCGTATGCATGAGACGGAAGTAAGCGTCTACATCGGAAGTTACTGGCCATTTCGGAATTAACGGTGCTACTTCGGTACGCATGAGACGGAAGTGACACTAACTTCGGAAGTTACTGGCTACGGTGCTACTTCGGTATATTGAATCAAGGAAAGTCATTTTAGTGCAATATGAGTAGAATCAGTTCAATTTGTTGCATCATTTACAAAAGCTCGAGCCATGTTCCAAGTGTTTACAGTTTTGGGTTACACAGGTATATTTTGGCATATAATGGAATATATCACAATTTTATTTAAATATTTCCTTCCTGTTCTTTGTCACGGGGAACCAGGCTCATCTTAGTTTATTATGTCATCTCAGATGGTTCTGCAGTAATTAACTATTTACTTCGTTCTCAATATACCAGTCAATATACGAATCGAGCAGGGCCCGTATGCATGAGACGGAAGTAAGCGTCTACTTCGGAAGTAACTTCCGGTACGCATTTCTCTCGTGATCTTTTTTTAATTTTAAACAACAAAGATTAGAATAACCATCTATTTTATAAGCTAAATTACTTTGTACCCATTCAGACAATGTAGCGTTCAGACAATGTAGTTTATGTCCCTCGGGAAAAGTTTTGATATGTTACGAGCTTTAGCTAAAGCTCGTAACAGATCAAAACTGGGTCTCCTGGGACATAAACTTGATATGAAACGGGTCACTCGTTATATATCCTATAAATTTCGAGACTTACTGAAGCTGTCGTTTTGGATGCAGATATATAAGACGCCAAGAGGGCACCAGGCAACAGTAGATGTTCTTGAAGTACTGATGTACCAAGACACAGAGATTTTGTTTGGTACTTTATTAGATCGTCAACGTGTCATTAATATTTGACGACAGAAAACGATAAAAAATCTGCAAATATCTTCAGAATTAGCAAAATGGACGAAAAAATGTGAAGAAAGAGTCCCAACAAAACTTAGTAACAAGCGGCCTGCCGGACCTTCAAGTTGTAATTGTACCTTAAATGACGTAATATTTTTTGTTTTCAGACCAACCGAAATCCAACGAAATTAAAGAGATCTCGCACGCTTGATCTGTCTGAAGGATTTTACTGCCACATAATTTGATAAGGAACATATTCCTCTCGTCTTATGGATGAATCTAGGAGAAATGGAACGAGCCAATAAAGCGTTCATCTCTATGTGGTTTCCTAAATATTGTCAGGGACGGGTAGAAAGCATTTTCACCGACCAAATTTCTCAAGGATTAATCTTATATTAGTCCATTGAAATCCTTATTCACAGTGTTGCTCACGAGAGCGTACTGGACCAATTCCACAACCATTAGCAGTGATGCACATTTGAACTTCAATGTCAGCATTTTCTTCCTCGGAGCTAGTACATTATGTCGGATTACATAAATTGTGTCTCAAGCTACTCCCTGGTTTCTTGAATCAGGTCATCACATGACACTGCCTCTTACTACTTGAAAATAGTTAATCCTAAAGACATTAAAAGCATGGGTATGGTCACTGTAATGGTTTTGTGAAGGAACGTCCAGTGCAATAGCCTGACTTTGGTTATTATGTGTATGAAGAATTCAGGCGTTGTTATATAAGAGTAAAACAACTAATATGGAAATAATTTAAGTAAATACACGTCGCGTAGGGGAGTACACGAGACAGAAAAACTCGAACAGTTTTCATCGATTTATGTGAGTAAAAATTGTCTGGAATCTTCTTCATTTCAGTTTTGCTCAAGGTTCAAATTAAACTAATCCCTTACTGTTAAGTTGAAGTAAATCTTGAACTAGATTCTGTCATACAACACTAGTCAATGAATCAACGTTGTCAGTTGCACACTTTCAAATATTTATTAAAGAGCAAAAAGGATATTGATTGAACTTAATAAATGAAACATGTCAGTTTCTGATGGAACGAATACATCAAAATAAATATTCCGTTTAAACGTGATCTTAGAGCAAGCTTCAATCACTTCTTCCACAGAGATTTAACGTATCACCGACATTATTTAATCTTCGAGAAATGGATGCAGTGGGAAAGGGACGGATCAGAACTTCCGTGTGTATACCACCCACTGGTGAGACCACGAGAGCCAAGCCTACTCAGCCTCCCGAACTAATTTCCTGTCTGAATATTTACGGCGCAGGTTGCCTCACTAAGTTAATTCTCCTTGCCTCTCTGACTCCAAATTCAATATCACAATCAAGCAAATCTTTCTGTTGTCACATTAATTTTAACTGTTACCACATCTGCCTCTTCACACCGATAACAGCGTCGTCTTTCAGCAGCTACGTGGGCTACATAATACACTTACGTTCGGAAATGACTAGTTCTACATTCCAAGAACAACTGTCTCTGTTGGCACACTCGACAAAAATTGAAATACGTGTTCGTTTTTGTGGACAAAGCTTCAAGATTAGCGCTTCCTCCAAATAGAATCACACATGGGGATGATCAATGTTTTATCCGTATTTTTCTTGGCGTTAAAGGTTGTTTTAAATTTGACCTTAAAATGCGAGTGAGTGCAAGGTTATCCAACGTCGTTAGAGGCAATAATTATTTCTACCAAAGTGAGACGAATGATTTTTCATATTGAAACATATTGCATTAATAAGCCAGATGAAATCTGTCAACGGAATAAAGACAAACTTCCTGTAATCTAATCAGCATTTGAAAGTAACATTGCAATTAGTAGCCAACATAACTGTACTATCTTATGGAAAAAAAAAACAATTCACTATCCAGTCTCAATTCAGTCTATAATAGGTAATAAGCCAAAGTCATTTGTAATAGTTGAACTTGTTTAAAAATGAGAAAGCTGAATCGGTGAGAATGTTAAATGGTGTGGCTTATTTGTTGTGCCACAGCCTTTGAGACAGATAACCAATATTATTGAGAGTACACTTCAGAGATGTGATCACGGACATATTTGTTGGGCTGGAAGGTACTGTTAAAGTGCAAAGAAAAAAATTGCATAGATTGGATTAACACATGTAACAATTTCTATGTGAACCAACACTGTTGCAACATAGTGAACGTATACGATACTGGAACTATGTTGTGCGTCGTTGTTGTTGTACAAAAGCAATCAGTATTTTTATGGGACAATTCTGCCTCGTGTACTTGACGGCACAGTGTTTTGACGATGAAGTGACTTAACGAGTGAGTTTTATGAATGTATATGTGTGTAGTTCATGACTATACAACTGTTCACTTATTCTCGTGACCGGTTACTTGTTTATAATTAACCAGATGAGTGAATATTTTGTTCATGTATCTCTGCAGAGGGCTTGCCTCTAGCG
>JAUELE010253498.1:0-10733 GCA_031471655.1 Diodora aspera | reverse complement strand
AGGAGGGTGCTTGATTAGACAGACATCTGAAAACTGTGCACAGGAGTTTGTGCTGGATTCTGAAATTGATAGGTAACAACAGCAGCCTTTTGTTTATACCACTGTCATGAGGTTTGAAGAAGGACAGTTGTTTCATCTTAAGAGTAAAGTCGCCATCATCATCGCAATCCAGGACAGAATAACTCCGCCGACGTCATATATCCTGGAATCACTTCTACATGTATTCACGACGATCGTCTCGAGGCGGCCGTTTTGACGAGTTACTTCTCGAGCAATGAATGCGAGATTTCATTGGTTGTCTATATTTAGCAGATTTGAACTTTCCATACACGCAAAACGACCATGGTGAATAGCAGTACATCCAGGGTATATGACAGACGTTGACGGAGTCATGATCTCCTGGATTTCGAGGATGAGTTGCCATGGCTTATACACGAATGGTTTATCAAACACTTACATTTCTACGGCAGCTACGATGGTAACGTAAAATACGTATTTAACCAGACGTTAGTTTCTGCAAACAACTGAACAAACATATACTACACTGCTGTTCTCTGCAACGTTGACATTGCTTTAGTTCTCATACTTCAAGACATAGTGATTATAAACTAAGTGATAACTGTCTGTTATTTTGAAGTGAGTTGGTCTCGTGCGCCGCACGTTGGTCACTCGATTGAGCTTTGACGAACCCTGGCAGTAGTTGGATGGGTGATCTGCTCTCAGCTCTCAAACCTTAAAAGGGTTCGAACTCCCTACCTCGCACTGAGACGCTGACGTCACAATGTCGGTGGTGTTACCTTGGGCAAGTGGCTTTGCTCGTAACTGCCTCAGTTGAAACTGGGTACCTGGTCCGCCATCTGGAGTGTTGTGAACCTTCTAGTGCCTAGAGGCTGCTTGAGTTACACCAGGGTAATAATGTGAAGCGCTCTTAGCAAGCTTTACATGCATGGATTTATACAAGCCGCCACATTGCACACATTGTTTTTATTATTTTATCAACGTAACCTAAAATACAATCTATATGGCGACAGGAAATTATTCTACAAAATGCAAGCGGACGCATGTTTTCAGTGATAACTTGAATATCTCTAATCTCTCACATTAATATGCAATAACACTGGTGCGAGCGACTTTAAAGGGACATGATCAAAGTTACATATCCAATACTGAACAAAAACTAAAAAAAAACGTTAAAATCGGTCTGACTACAACATCGATACATTAATTAAAGTACGGCAAACTCCTAACGAAAATAATGGACGGTTAACAACATTTTATTCGCCGAAAAGTTTACTTACTCGAACTCGAGAATAAATTCTAAATATTCCACCATTTTGGTGACGTCATCGTTTTATTGGTTATAGCTAAAACGGTGACAAACCAAAACGGTGACACGTCAAATTTGGCGAAAATGTACGGACAATTCAGTGTAATGATCGAAAGATACATATATATGTTGTTGTCACGGTTTCGACCAAATATCTTTCACAGTTTTGTCTAATTGTGACCGTTTCGTCCAATCGCATGTCACCGTTATGGCGTATCGTTGTTTTAGTCACTTCCAAATTTACTTACATTCCTCCAAATGAAATGCGCAATCCTTTCTTTGCGTTAGACGAAGACGGAAAATCCCTCTTCTTTATCGCCTTAATTGGGGTGAAATCTTTGCGTAAAAAAAATCGGAAACAAATACAGCACGGTATTATGTTACTAGATGAACAGAAAGACAAGCTCTGAACATAGATTGACGCACCAGCATCTTTGATCATGTTCTTTTCAGTCAGTTGACCACCTTCACAACCTTCTTATCAGAAAATGTATATAAATGTTCCTGTCATGATTACTATTTTGCACTTTGGCCATCTTTCAACCTGAAATTACTGAATTATCTCAATAACTTGTTACAGAATTCATTTACAACTTTCGGCGACATCTTTTTTTAGGCAATTGTTCACTTTTGAGAATGGGTGCACAGAAAAAATACATCTTGCATGAACCCCTATATATGTTGTAGCACCGTTCCTCAAATATGTTCTTACTTTAGTAGAGTTTCATTTGATTTCCATCGTACTGAGCCCACTGGCACTCTCTTTGATATACATTTATATCTCTGAAAATAGTCAGCATTTGTTTGTTTCTGCAGTTGACCCGGAAAGCCGTGGTGCAGTTTCGTTTGAACGTAAGTATATTGAAAAGAACGTGAACTACACAAACGAAAACAGTGTATCTATACTGACGTGCAAAAGAAATGATAGCAACTGATTTCAATTATTTGTCCTTACGTCTTTATCTCATATTTGATCAAAAGGATGCCTGGATTTCAATGAGTGTAATTTGATTGGCATGATGTCATTGATAAAACTTCATAATCTTGAAAGGATATCGCTTGCATATCCAACGTTTGTGTTAATTTATTCAGTAGTCCCTCAAAAGCTCGGGATCGTTTCTTTTGCACGTCAGTGTATATTAAAATTGCAACTCGATTCTATATTGGTCAATCGTGGCGTACAGGTTTTCTGACCACAGGTTAACAATTAAAGTAAGGAGTACAATTTTATTCTACCGGATTGACCCCGTGGGGTTTCAGGGGACTAACGTGGTGTCATTTAGATAGAATAGGGCCTCAGTAAATATTGCCCATGGAACGTAAAACATCATGTCAACTCAACTCTACTTGATTGACCGTTTGTGATGACGGTTTGCCAGGTTTCTAAGTTGGTATTCGTTTGGACTTTCGTTTATTGAACATTCATGAATCGTTTCAGAAATAATTCATTTAGAACCTTTCTTCAAACAAGGGCTCTGCTAACCTGCGTTTCCAGAAAACTAATTTCAGCCACAACCTATGAATCACCGTCATTGGAAATTTGCAAAGAGCAATTGCGCTTTGGTCAAAAACTAAACCTTTCTTAGAACTTGCGATTAGACTACAAAAGATCTTAAAGACGTGTTTAAAATGCAAATATTCCGTGTAGTAATCACGCAGTTGCTGTTATGTTCGGTTTCTGAAAGTGACACACATTAGATATTTAGAAAAACAGGATGCACTTAGATCTAATGTGTCCACGGAAGTAGGATACGGCCTTCTGACCAGCAGATATGATTTACTGCGATAATGATCATTGAGCTAAGCGATCCCCTCTTAAGCGATTCCTAGGTGAGTCCTCTAGTCAAACTCAAATTATTCACTTCTTGTTGAAGTAACACTTGAGATTTCAAATATTTAACATATTTTTCCAATTGTCCTTCCCCATAATAATGTTGTCAATCAACTATCTGGCTATTCCAAGTGTCAGTTCTCTACGTTGTTTGTCATTGTTGAAAACGGTATCTGATGATGAAATTATGTGTTAATATTATTTCAAATATCCCTTCTAAACAGATAATTTAATAGCTGTAAATTGGATTTGAACTTAAAAAGAATACAACATATTCAAAGATAGTTAAACTGAATAAAGTTCGTTTAACCACTTTAGAAACACTATATAAACGCATTTAATCTGGGATTTTGTTAATGTTCATAACTTTGTTAACAACGAAGGAATATTCTATCTGTTCTCACGTTAGTGTACGCCTGACCATAATAATAACATTTCTATTGCGCTGATCTCCATCCACTGAGTGTTTGCTCATAGCGCTACATTTAATACATAACTCCGTAGTCAAGACATTTGTTACCATTTAGATAACAATGTTATATTTGAGAACCGGTATTATCAATTGATATTAGAAATACCTAATAATCTTCACTTTTTAGGAGTATATGCCCAATAGTATATGCCCAAAACAGTATCTGGAGCACTGTATACAGATTAGAAATTTCAAAATTTCAATCTCCTTTTTAGCTCCCTACGTTGTCCCCTGCAAATCAAGTGGGAGCTCTATGATGACATAACGAACGTAGTAACTTGACCCATTGAGACTGCAACTTTTACCAGTGATAACACTTAAATGATTTGTTGTTGACGCGGCTCAACACTAAATGGTTACAGGAACACAAATTGGTCTTACGGCCCCAGAACGAGCCAATCAGACTGTGATTGTCATTGATACATGGCGCTGTCTTTACGGAGACAATTTCAGGACGGATTTATCTCAACCTGCGGTGTGACGGACAAAGCTGCTGGAATACAGCGAGATTTAGGTTCAATGTTACCAATGAAATGTTAACAGACTACAATGCTTGACAAAAGACGGAATAATACTGAAGACCAAAAGAAACGTTACAAATAAAACATCTCTTTTCCGACTCCATGTGTCTTTGTGTCATTGTTCATGACAAGTCTCTGCTGGCGTTGATTGTCATTCTGACCCGTTGTATCTGGTACATATGCAACATATTCGTATTTCCTCAGTGGTACTTCAAAGTCTTGATACTACTAATAATAATAATACTAATAATAATAATTTGTATTTATAACGCGCTAGTATCCATACACTTAGTGCATGCTCAACGCGCCACATTATTACCCTTGGAACAGTGTGTCATTGGAACAGTGTGTCATCCACATTCGTCAACACCCTGCCAGTTAGGCACTAGAAGGTTAACTTTCACATTTTCATCACTTCCAACCAGGCACCCAGTTTCCACTTGGTGGACAGGCAATTTACGAGTAAAACCACATGCCCAAGGTGACACCACTGATATAGAGTCTCAGTGCGAGGCAGGGGCAAATCCATGAAGGCTTGAAAGCTTTCAACGCCAGGCGACCAACCATCCCACTACTCGCCGGGCTCGACGTTGCTTAACTTCGCAAGCTCGTGACCTCCGTCCGTTGCACGGGACCAACTCACCTCAAGTCTTGGTATATTTGTTTTGGACAACAGAATAATCACGAAATCACAGATCTGTAATGCTGGCGTTTGGTTCTGACCCACGTAGTGTCAATTCAAGGACGTGTAATCACAAATAAAGCAAATGATGTTGAATATCTGTCGTGCAAGGCATCAATCAACAAAGCCTAACCTCTCGTGCATTCAATGGATTTATACTCTTACTTTGACCAGCTGTGTGGCTTTGTTCAGAAATTCTTATTTCGGCGTAAAATGATTACTATTATTTGGACAACTTTCTTCAGCAAAACTAATCACAGACATTGGTAGCGTGTTCCAATCTTCATATTTACGGAAACAGTTTTGAAAAGTTATTTGAAGCAATTTACAATACTCCTGTGGAAATCATAATATTTCAAATCCATTCCTCGCTTTTAATGTACATTATTACAGGATAAAGGACATGCACAGAAATATTGAAATAAAAAGTTTAAGTTTACAGTTCAGAGAAATGTGGTCAAACATGTTTGCCTCGGCAAACAAGAAAAGAGTCAGCAAAGAATTGCAGAGAAACTTTATACCATACCATCTGTACGCAATGCGTGAAATATATTGATAGTTTAAGTTTCTAGATGTAATTTATACAAAAAGTAGCTCTTTGTTCACAATAACGGTAAAACATTTCCATCACTCCATACAGAGAGGTTTATGTTCACATTTAATGGTTAAGTAATCGATAGAGATTTGTTTTCGTGGCTTAAAGTAAATTGACAAATCGACTTAAATAATCGAATTCACATTCAAATAATTTGCCGATACGTTCAAGCAAAGAATGTGTGGTTAAAAGATGTGTGCAGCAATGTGTGCTTCCAAAGGCGAGTCAGACTCTCATTATCTAATAAATAGAGGCGTAACAAAAATAAGAATGGAGTTAAAGCGAAAGTGGAACGACTTTGTATTCTCTTCGTCTTTTCTTCTTTTTTCTTTCTGTTTTGTTGATATTGCGTTTCGTACTCTTTTCGCTTTTTGTAGTTTTATTTTCTGCAAAATATCTTCCTGTCGTCTTACCAGGCGAACCATTGTCTTTATGCTTCATCTTTCTCCTTTTTTTTGTTTTTCTTCTTCTTCTTCTTCTTCTTCTTCTTCTTCTTCTTCTATCCTCAACCCATCTCTTTAGACACGTAAGTTTGTTTCGCAGGAAAACGTCCGCCTCAAAACTTTTCCTCCTCTTCTTCTTCTTCTTCTTTTTCTTCTTCCTCTTCTTGTTTATCTTCTTAGTTCCTTCTTTTCTTCTTTGTTCTCTTTTTCGTCTTCCCCTCTTCCTTTAGATTGATCCATTATCGATCCCTTATGAACGTTTGTTTCTTTTTATGCTGTTTAACGTGGGATTTTCGGAGTGTGATGTGATCCCAGTAACCCAATGCATGTCGTACACATGTCGCCACTTTTCTTTCTATCGATGCCTTTCGTTAACTGTCTTTTCGCTTGATGTGCACCTTGCACACCACGTTGCGTCATGCCTGAAATATGGCCCTTGCAACGTAAAACACCATTTTAACTAAACTTCTTCCTCTCCTTCATTTTATCCCTCTTCTTCTATTTCTCTTCGTCTTCTTACATCCTTCCCCCGTATCTTCAGACTCGTAACCTTGTTTTGCAGGAAAAGAAACCTCATCAAAATTCGAAGTTGGATTACCGCAAGCGATGTCCTGTGTCAGAATGTATACCAAATCGTCATTAGCTGTTAATTATTCTAACTACAGTAACAAATACACGATCCAATAACAGCGTCACTGGTGGACAAGTTTGTTAGAGCAACACTCGAACTACCAGACTTTCCATCTCGTTCTTTTCTCGTTCTTTCCAGTGTTTATTTAAGGAGAAGCGCTAAGTAACGAAATAACACCCCAGTAGTGCAATGCCTGTTGTAAACTTCATCTATTGCTTTCTATTATCCTTTATTGATGTTTCCTTTCTCGATGAACATTGTGTACGGGTTTTGACTGAAAAATTAAAAAACCTGAGCTCACAGACACATAAGGTGTCAAATAGCATGTTTCAAATGTCCAAAATAAACGTTCTCTCTCTCACACAGAACATACCAAGTGAATGTAATACCATTAATGAGTATCTTACAACTGTTAGATAAATGGCCGTTTTGTGTATATGGAAAGTCCAAATCTGCTAGACAACTAATGATATGTCGCATTCACTGCACGATACGTGCCTCTTGGTAAAATTAAACACATGACGTCTTTGCTTCGCCGAGTGTTAGAAGAGACGCGCCACATGATTGAACGCAAGTTTTTGCTATGGAAGCTTCACAGATTGGTCAAAACGCCCGCCTCGAGACGATCGTCGTGAATAGGAGTGATTCCATGATATAAAATTGACGGAGTCCTTACACCTTGCATTTCGAAGATGAGACTGTATGTAACTATTATAAGAATACGAGACACAAAAGAGAAACTCTCAGATATCTTCTTTCGCAAAGTTTCTTTGAAGTTCTAGAATTTAAATAAATTGAGAACTTTATTTACTATCACATGAAACCGAACATATAAGAGAGTAATGTTACCATATTACTTATAAGTTTTAAAAGAAATCAACTGATCTATTCTCTGGTATTTCGATCGTTCGGATAACAGTTTCTGCACTTTAGTATTTGGTGCGGTGGTTACTTCCTCTTAAAATCAACACTTAACAGAACATTGTGTCAAAGTTAATTTTGTTTGGCAGCAACGAGATGACTTTCAACATGTCCTTAAGATAATAATGACTATAACGTGTAGTATTGTAAAAATACAAACATATAATTATATTTACAATGGTTCTGGTTTGTTTTAATCAGGAATTTATGACGAAAGTCTGTTTGATAACAGTTGTTGCATCAAGATTACATGGTCATTTCTAAATTACGTGTTTTTATGTTTACAGCCACTGACATTTTAAAGGACAATATGGTTTCTAAACTGCCTCTAAGGAAGTAGATAACGTAGACACTAGAACTCAAACAAAACATCCAGATCAACCTTGGAATTATGTTTGACGCCAAACAGTTTCGAAAATCCCTTTGAATTTTGTTTGGCAGTAATGACATGAGTTCCAAAATATCGTAGAGGTAATAATGACTATAACATGTAGTATTATAAAACAACACACACATATATTTACAATGATTCCAGTTTCTGTTTTAATCAGTGCGAGTTATCAGGATTTGATGACCAAAGTTTTGTTTGATTACAGTTGCATCAAGATTAAATGGTCATTCTTAAATTACTTTTTTGCATTCTTACTGTCATTGGTATTATAACAGGCAAGATGTTTTCTAAACTGCTTTTAAGGATGCAGATGAAGGAAAAGGCACCAGAACAAAAACACACATCGATGTCAGTCTGGGGAGTATGGTTGATGTCAAAGGTGAACAGTTTCAAAAATCATGTTATCACCATCGACGAAGATAATGTTGTAAAATACTCATGTCGATATCATTCTAATCCTAATAATCTGTCTATTAATGGCGATTGTATTTTTAATTCTGTGAGCTTCAAATGCGATTGTATGACTTTCCTGTGCCATGAATAATTTTTATCGTTTAACACCACGGAACTACATGTATACATTTCTAGTATTATTTCCGTAAATTTGTTTTGTAAATGTTTGAGGATAACGTAGACACTAAAACACAAATTACGCATCCAGATCAACCTGGGGATTATGTTTGATGTCAAAGGTGAACAGTTTCAAAAATCCGTTTATCACAATTGACGAAGATGTGGTTGTAAAAAACATGTACTCATATCGATGTTATTCTAATCATCTTAATGTTTTTGCTAATGGCGATTGTATTTGTGGTTCTGTAAGCGTTGAATATGATTGTAAGGCTTTCCTGTGTCATGGCAAAGTCTTATCCTTTAACACCACGAAACTATACATTTCGAGTGTTATCTCCGAAGTAAGTTTGTTTGTAAATGTTTGAGGAGATTGTTTCGCTGCTACTTCAGAAAGTTTGAAGACTGGAAGCATGGTTGTATCGCAATGAAATGGCTGTGTTATATTGTGTCCAAAACTGAATCATTTGTTTGATCTATTTTTTAAACTGATTTTTTACTTTGGTGTTTACCTTGCACTGATCGGAGACGTAGGAGGCTTTGTATAAAAGTCTTCAGGAAGTGTGTGCCGTGGTAACCAGTTTGTTCCATCAAAAATAGATATGGCGGTGGATAATCATTGGTCTGGACTAGCTTCAAGCTCACGGAGTCATTTCGTGATTTTTACCGATGGTGATACTGAAACCAGATTGGAATAGCATCAGTGACTTTCCTCTGTGAGTGGCCTCATTGGCTGTCGTCGCCAACTGATCATTGAGTTGAAATTTGTTTCCATGTTGACATCATTCGTTGTCAACAGATCAGCAGAAAAAGACGAATGGCTACGAATGGTAAGACGTTCCCTCCAGTTGCCAATTCACGCTCTTCTTCACAACAGACCACCTTCTCCTCCTTCATCAGGTGAAATGACATGTCACCACCTTGCATTAAGTCGTAAAACTAATTCCAGATTGAAAAAAGGATCTCAAATATTTCTACTCAAAGCGCTTTTAAACTGCAAGCTAAACACTTTCATTTAAGAGTAGATTGAACATGCAATGTATTAAAACACTCAAACTGAGGTCGAAATCTGGAGATTGGTTTCATCTTAAAAGCAACTAAACCGCGCATTCAATACAAAATATGAATCATATGGTAACACTTATCACTACAGAAAGACTTTATAAGCACTGGGTCTTTAAAATCTAAAAATTAGCTTAACTATGTTTAAGTTTGTTCGTGTGGTATCATCGTAATCTGAACTAATTCCACACCATTCTTGGCTCACGGGGGCGTGAGATGACGCAGTGGTTAGCGCGACGGCCCAGCGATCTCCTGTGGTTCGAGTCCCGCCCCGGGCATCTTACTTTCAGCTCAGAGAAACAGGAGCCCTGACAACAACGTGATGTTGGTCAGATGGTGGTGATGTGACTGAAAATCGCCGAAAACCACGTAAAACCCCAAATCGCTCACTCTTGACTCACGGTGTCTTTTCAATATTTGGGTTGTTCTCTTCAACAGTGAGCAATCATATGACAATACCTTTCTTTAAATACAAATGTGCAAAGAGTTTTAGTTCCTTAATCTGATAATGGATTGCCTGTCAGATTCCTTTTCATAATTCCCATTTATTTGACAGGATAACGGATCGCCGTTCATAAATGAAATTAAAATGCACAAGTTTGCTGCACTCTGTAAGCTCTTCTTTTGGAAACAAACTGTCAGACACAAAAATCTCACAATATGTGAAAGATGATATCACGAAAATAGTTTTCTAGCTTATGAAATGCTACATTGTACGTTGAAATGTTTACACGAAATAAATACAAATAAACATATCTAAGCACGTTTAATCTAGTAAACGTTATTCAATGAACGGTGATGACTTGAAACAAATTGAAATCGTAAAAAGTTTTGATTAAAATCGTCTGGCATATGTTTCATTTAATACGAATCGAGAGATTCATTTCATTCATATGAGATTATATCGATTGATATCTGACAAAACCTCAAGTAAAACTGTGCATCTTTTAAACACTTTAGATACAACATAACAAGGAAAAATAAACTTGATTCATATTATGAACAAATATAACCTAAACTAAATTAGCAGCATGTACAAAGGCTTTCATGCAACATCTAGCAACTTAGGGAAACCGAGAAGTCGCAAACGAATTCGATAGAACGAAGTGTACAAGCCAACATTATTCACTTTGTACGACAAGCATTGAGATACATTCCATGCAACATAATATAAGTCCCCTCCCACGAGGTGGAAGAAGAAGAAACAGACCAGAACAGAACAGAACAGAAGTTTATTTCTCATAAATCACACATAGTGACATAGAGAACATACAGCAATTAATACAT